>VWZE01011536.1:51166-81418 GCA_013396675.1 Eubucco bourcierii
GGAGTGGGGGGGGGGGGTGCAGCCTGCAGAGGAGAAGACTCCAGGGGGACCTGAGAGCTGCCTGCCACTGTCTGAAGGGATCCTGCAGGAAGGCTGCAGGGAGACTTTTACTGAGGGGGTCTGGAACCAGGCCAAGGGGGAATGGTTTGGAGCTGAGGCAGAGCAGGGTGAGAGTGGAGCTGAGGAAGAAGTTGGTGAGTGGGAGGGTGTTGAGACTCTGGAACATGTTGCCCAGAGAGGCTGTGGATGTCTCCTCCCTGGGCCTGCTCAAGTCCAGGCTAGATGAGGCCTTGAGCAGCCAAGTTTAGCTGAGAAGTGTCCCTGCCCCTGGCAGGGGGGTTGGAGTAGAAGATCTCTGAGGTCCCTCCCAACCTAAGCCATTCAGTGATTCCTTTGTCACTCCTACCACTCACTGCTCAGCACACCCAGGCTTAGCTGCTGCATTGCTGATTTCAGATGGAGTGGAAATGGAAAATCTTAATTTCAGCCTGGATTTCAAGCCCCAGGAACTTGAACCTCCCCTGATGAAGGGTTTTGTTTCAGATCCTTTCACAGATGTGCTACAGCTGTAATGTCCAAATGCCTTCTGGGCCTGCATCTTGGCATGCTCCCCTGCTGCCTGTCTGTGAGCAGGGAGCCAGTTGCCTCCTCTTGGCAGCAAACTTGGATCCCCAACTTGGTGAAACTAATAACAACATTTAACATGTGTCTGGTAGAAGAAGTTTGGGTTATTTCTTTACTGATTTAACAAGCTGCTTCTGAAAATGTTCCAGAGGCTGGGGGAAAGGCAGGGCTGTAAATCCTGGTGTGGGTCAGGCCAGCTCAGCTGAGACTGAGTGCAAACTAGGACAAAATACTGAGAAGTGGCTATGGGAAGGAGCTGTTTGGTTTAATTTCACCTGCTACCTTACTCTCAGGCTCTATAAGCAGGCTGGCTGCTGGTTCATCAGTGTTTGGAGATAATACACAGAGGATCCTGTACACCAGTACAGGTTGGGAGGTGATCTGCTGGAGAGCAGCCCTGTGGAGAGGGACCTGGGAGCGCTGGTGGATAACATCCATGGGACAGCAATGTGCCCTGGTGGGCAAGAGGGCAAATGGGATCCTGGGGTGCATTGAGAAGAGTGTGTCCAGCAGATCCAGGGAGGTTCTACTCCACCTCTTCTCTGCCCTGGTGAGAGTTCATACTGCATTCAGTTTTGGGCTCCCCAGTTTAAGAGGGACTGGGATATGATGGAGAGAGAGTCCAAGAGAGGGATACAAGGATGATGAGGGGACTGAAGCAGTGCCTGATGAGGAGAGGCTGAGGAACCTGGGGCTATGTAGTATGGAGAAGACTGAGTGGGGATTTAATAAATGTTTATAGCTATCTGAGGGGGAGGAACAGGCTCTGCTCCCTGGGATAGGACAAGGAGCAGTGGATGGAAGCTGCAGCACAGGAGGTTCCAGCTCAACATGAGGAAGAACTTCTTGACTGTAAGGGTCCCAGAGCCCTGGCACAGGTTGCCCAGAAAGGCTGTGGAGTCTCCTTCTATGGAGCCTTTGCAGGCCTGTCTGGATGTGTTCCTGTGTGCCCTGAGCTGGATTGTCTGCTCCTGCTCTGGCAGGAAGCTTGGACTCAATCTCTTCGTGTCCCTTCCAACCCCTAACACCCTGTGAGCCTGTGTGATCCTGTGATGCAGCTTTGCTGCTGGACTTTTGGCAAGGACTGGCAGTGCCAGGACGAGGGACAGTGGCTTTGAGCTGGGAGAGGGGACAGTGAGAGTGGAGATGAGGAAGAAATTGTTGGCAGTGAGGGTGGGGAGAGGCTGGCACAGGTTGCCCAGGGAGGTTGTGGAGGTTCTGTGCTTCTGTGCTCCACAACCTCCCTGGAGGTGTTCAAGACCAGACTGGACGAGGCTTTGAGCAACCTGTGCTGGTGGGAGGTGTCCCTACCCATGGCAGGAGGTTGACATCTTTAAGGTCCCTTCCAACCCAACCCATTCTGTGAATCAATGAACCTCATCTCCTTCTGAAGTTTGCTAGAACTTCTGTTCTCATAAATATTCTCAATATTGATCAAACAGGTTTGCATTTACATTTTGTTTTCCTGTGGTTGTCTTTGGGGGAAGTTGTGGCTTAAAGGATTTTGTTGTTGTTGTTTAAAAAGGAAGCTTTGGGGTTTTGTTTAGACTGTGGCTTAATGCTCTACCGTCTTAAGATACAAACTGGAATGAAATCTCCTACACAGTTTTGCTACCTTCCCCCGTGGGTACCACTGTTCTGATACTCCAGCATCTGTCTGCTTGTGAACATAAATCCACTTCAGAAAACTATAGAAACAGAATCGGAGAATCACAGAATGGTAGGGGTTGGAAGGGGCCTCCAGAGACCATTGAGTCCAACCCCCCTGCCAGAGCACACAGAAACACATCCAGATGGGGCTTGAAAGTCTCCAGAGAAGGAGACTCCACAACCTCTCAGGGCAGCCTGCTGCAGGCCTCCAACACCCTCCTGCTTTTCCTGCCGTTCTGAAGGAACCTTCTGGGTTGCAGTTTGTGGTTGTTGCCCCTTGTCCTGTCATGGGACATGAGTGAACGTGTCCCCTTCTTCTTGAGACCCATCTTTCAGATATATATATTTTCTTTCCAGACTCAACAACCCCAGGGCTTTCCTCCTCACACAGATATTTCAGTCCCTTCATCATCCTCACAGCCTCCCCTGGACACTCTCCAGTACATCCCTGTCCCTCTTGAACTGGAGAGCCCAGAGCTGGACACATTTACTCCAGAAACAGCTGAACCTCCCTTGATCTGCTACCACACTCTTCTTCATGCACTCCAGGACACCCTTGGCTTTCTTGGCCACAAGAGCACATTGCTGTCCTGTGGATAATTTATTGTCCACTAGGACTCTAGAAGTCAGGAGGAAGTTGTTTGCAGTGAGGGTGGTGAGACACTGGCACAGGTTGCCCAGGGAGGTTGTGGCTGCTCCCTCCCTGGAGGGGTTCAAGGCCAGATTGGATGAGGCCTTGAGTGAGCTGTGCTAGTGGGAGGTGTCCCTGCCTATGGCAGGGGATTGGAATTAGATGATCCTTGAGGTCACTTCCACCCTTACCATTCTGTGATTCTATGATTCCATGGAGCTGCTTTCCAGAGGCTCCACCCAGCCAAGATGCACACTCCTTGTTTAACTGATAGTTCTTGAGAGCCTCTGCCTGCCACCTGCTAGAGGCATGGAGAAATCTGTTGTTGGGAGGTTTCTAGGTCTCAGGATTCATAAGACACTTAGTCCTCTCTAATCATTAGTGCTCCCTCAGGGAAATGGCCTGTACTGAGGGAACAAACAAGAGAGGAGGAAGCCCAAAAGGCAGCATTTGGTAGAGAAGCCTCTGAATTGTTTTTTTTTTTTACTCTACCAGGATGATTCCCAGTCTGTACATCTACTGCCCACAGGTTCTTGGGTTGTTAGGAAGTGTTGGATCTTGGGAGAAGTCAACCAGAAGGCAAAGTTTCACTTGTGTCACTCCACTGGAAAATGAGGGAAGAGGAGGAGTGAAAGGAAATGATGCAGCAGGCTTGGTTCTGTCACTGCTGTTTCTGCTCATTGTTACAGAGATTCCTTTTCATCGATTCATTGAATGGTTTAGATTGGAAGGGACCATGAAGCCCACCCACCCAGTTCCATCCCCCTGCCATGGGCACACCTCCCACCAGCCCAGGTTGCTCAAAACCTCATCCAGCCTGGCCTTTGAACACTTCCAGGGAGGCTGTGGAGCACAGAATCACAGAATGTGATCATAGATCACATTCTATGATTCTGTGCTCCACAACCTCCCTGGGCAACCTGTGCCAGTCTCTCCCCACCCTCACTCTGAAGGATTTTTTTCAGCTGAGTACCACTTAAGTTGAAATTTCCTTTCACAGCAAACCAAACATACCCCAAGGCATGTCTGATGCCAGCTGCTCTGTGAGAGTTGTGCCAGTTTCTGAAAAGCTCAATCAGAGACTAAGACCAAGTCAGAGACCTCAGCCCAGGCTTTCTGCACCTTGAACTGAAAATGAGTCCTCAGCTCAGAAGAGTTTGCAGTCAGGAGTGTTGGAGGAGAGGGAAGTGACAGAAGTGACAGGCAGATGGGAGGGTGTGCAGGGGAGCAGGCAGTCAGTTTGGATTAGCATAATCAGCCAGGCACTGAGCTGATTGTCCTGCTCACTAATTACACCCCAGCAAGAAACTCTGAGGTGTGCTGAAGTCCTTATTTTCTGCTTGGAAGTGGCTGAGTTGTTTTCTGCTGTTGCCTGCTCTCTCTGTGTATTTTCAGAGCCCTTCCTAATTTTGGGGTGTAGGAACTGCTTGGGCACATTGCCTTGGGCTGCCAGATACCTGCTTTGAGGGAAGCTGCACTGAGAGCTGAGGGTTCTTAGAGTCACAGAATGGGTTGGGTTGGAAGGGACCTTAAAGCCCAGCCAGTGCCATGGGCAGGGACCCCTCTCACCAGCACAGGATGCTCAAGGCCTCATCCAGCCTGGCTTTGAACACCTTCAGGGAGGAGGCATCCACAACCTCCTTGGGCAACCTGTGCCAGTGTCTCCTCACCCTCACTCTCATCCATTTCTTCCTCATCTCCACTCTCACTCTCCCATCTCTCAACTCAAAGCCACTGTCCCTCATCCTGGCACTCCCCCCCTTGACCAAAGTCCCTCCCCAGCTCTCTTGTAGCCACCTTCAGTTACTGGAAGGCTGCTCTAAGGTCTACCTTATAAGGAGAACCTGAGGGAGCTTGAAGGGGCTTGGAGCTTGGAGAAGAGGAGACTGAGAGGTGACCTCAGCAACGCTGATAAAGATGTGCAGGTTGAGTGGCAGGAGGCTGGAGCCAGGCTCTGCTGGGTGATGCCCAATGCCAGCACAAGGGGCAAGGCTGGAAGCTGAGGCAGAGGAAGTGCCATGGAAACATGAGGAGGAATTTTTTGCTTGTGAGGGTGGCAGAACCCTGACACAGGCTGCCCAGGGGGGTTGTGGAGTCTCCCTCTCTGGAGATACTCAAACCCTGCCTGGCTGTGTTCCTGTGTGATCTGCTCTGGGTGATGCTGCTCTGGCAGGGGTTGGACTGGAGGAGCTTTGGAGGTCCCTTCCAACCCCTGATATTCTGTGGTTCTGTGCCTGGAGCTTTCTCTTCTCCAGGCTGAACAGCCCCAACTCTTCCAGCCTGTCCCCACAGGAGAGGTTCTCCATCCCTCTGGTCATCTTCATGGCCTCTTCTGGATATGCTTCCACAGTTTCATGTCCTCCGTGTCCATGGATGCAGTGCCACAGGTAGGATCTCACCAGAGCAGGGTCTCAGCTGCCTTGTCCTGCTGGTCACACTTCTTTTGGTGCTCTCAGCTCATGGAAAGCATTTCCCAGAATGATTTCAGACATTCTTTTGAGGCTCATGTTTCAGTTTTTACCTCTTTTGCCTATGTACAAGGCAGAGCTGGTGAGGAGATGAGGAATGTGTCACCACTGGGAGAACAGTGAAATACCTAGAGTGATCCTGACAGAAACGTGACCTGCTCTGACTGCAGCCCTCCTTCCGTGGTCACATTTGGTGGTGTCATCTGCCAGAGGGATGTTGTGTTTGCTAGGCAGCAGGTCCAGGAAGGGAAGTCTGTCCAGTAAATGAGAGCAGGCAATCAAAACGTGCTCTGTGCTGCACAGACAGCAGGACAGATGGCACTGGAGTTTGTGAGAGCAGGTAATAGGCTCTGGTGGAGAGGAGCGTGTTAAACATGTCAATCAGCCACGCTTGCAAAGCCCCTCTTTGAGGGTTTGAATAATCAGAGCAGGTTCTTCCAGAGCTGACAAGTGGAAGGTCTGTCATCAGCTCCTCAAGGGAGTGTAAGACACAGAGGAGTAACAGATGAGGAGGGAACATTTCTAGGGGAGAACAGGAAAGTTCAGCGATGCTCCCTTTGGTGCTGTGGGCTGAGACTGGTTGTGCCTGTCACACTCTGCTGCACATCAAACAAAACCTGACCCCTGCAATCCCAAGTTCCTGCATTCAGGTTTGAAGTTGACCCTAGTTCCTTTGCAGTGGGTTAGAGGATCTGAAGGTCTGTTCTACTGTTTCCTTGCCTATGCAAAATGTGCAGCCTACAGCTGTGTGCTGGAGGAGCATTTTTGGAAGAGGGAAGGCTCTTAGAGTGATTTTGGTTGTGTGTTTGTACAGGTGGGTAGGGAGTTCCAGCTCTCACAGTTACTCTGACAGATCTGTGCATCTGAAACCTCTGTTAGCTGTTAAGCTGCTGCTCCTCACAAAGAGGAACATTGTCTGAAGGTCACTGAAGTCTTAGAGACAAGAGGAGGTCTCTGAGGAAGCTCCAAGGTTTGAGGAATGCTCTGTTCTCTGGGAGTGGATTCTGTCTTGGCTTCAGGCAGCTGACTGCCTCTCCACCAAATCCTGCAAACTGGAGAGGAGAGAGGCAGCTCAGGAATGTCACAGGACAGCCACCTGAGTGTTGCCTGCCTTTCTCTCCTGCCATGGGAACCTCTGTTTAGGCCAGCTTTTGCCAAACACAGGGCTTGAGCTTGTTTAGGTAGTGGATAAATTCAGGACTTGTCACCTCCAGCTGGACAGGCATTGAGCACGGCTTTGGAGTGCCTTCATGTGGTGCTCAGGCAGGAGCTGAGGTTGTTCCTCCATTTCCATTCATCTCTCCCTCAAAAGGGAATGGAACATCTCTCTTACAAAGAGAGGCTGAGGGAGCTGGGGCTGGGAGCTTGGAGAGGAGGAGCTGAGAGGTGACCTCAGCAATGCTTCTAAAGATGTGCAGTGAGTGGCAGGAGGCTGGAGCCAGGCTCTGCTGGGTAATGCCCAATGCCAGCACAAGGGGCAAGGCTGGGAGCTGAGGCATAGGAAGTTTCATTTAAACGTAAGGAAGAATTTTTTGCCTGTGAGGGTGGCAGAGCCCTGGCACAGGCTGCCCCGAGGGGTTGTGGAGTCTCCCTTTCTGGGGATATTCAAACCCTGCCTGGATGTGTTCCTGTGTGATCTGCTCTGGGTGATGCTGCTCTGTGGGGTGGTTGAACTGGATGAGCTTTGGAGGTCCCATCCTGCCCCTGACATTCTGTGACTGTGAGCAGCAGGAGTAGCTGAGGCTCCATGCTGGCAACCAAAGCAGCATTTGCATACTGTACCCAGGGGGAGCTGGCAGGCAGGGTGGGAGTGTCTGTGTGTGTGCTGCCTGGCTGGGCAGCTCCGCTGCTTCCTCTCTGCTGTGGGTGCTGTTTTGGCTGCCTCTGGAAGCTGATGGCTTTAGCTCTCATTCTTTTTTAGAGCCATTTAATATCCTCATCCTGTTCAGCCTCTCAAGAAAGGGCAAACATGCACTCCAGATAAGTGGTGTGTGGCAGAGAGAAATCAGCTGCAAATTACTTGATTTCCTTGTGGAGTGGAGCTGCTTTTGCATCATTTTCACTTTCTTTTTTTCAAGAGGGGCCCGAGGAGGCAGGGACTCCTGCAGCACAGGCATAACTGCCCTCTTTGGAGGCTGAAATGCACCTTGGTGTGCTTTGTTCTGAAGCTGTCTGAGGGGTTTGCAAGCCTCAGATGAAGGGAAGGGAGCTGCAGTCAGAGAGATGACCTTGAAGGAGTCAGCCAGCAGCAGCTTCCTTTGTCTCTGCTACCTGCCAGCCGGTGGCTGGGCTGCATTCCCTGCTCTGCATCCTTAAGGAAGCCAATCAAACCTTCAGGGGGTGCCAGCAAGGCTTAGCTGTCTTCAGGATTCTTTGGCATCTGATTCAAGTGGCACAGGGCAAGCAGAGGAGCTTAGGGAGAAGTGGTAGCTTTTTGGCTGTTGTCAAGAGGCAGGGCTGAGCTGGCCACCAGCCGAGTGCCAGAGCCTCTCCATGAACCCCTCTGCTTCCCAAAGGGAAGAAGGAAAAGAGACTGATGGGCTGGGAAAGAAACTGACCCAGCTGGGGTGGGAATGAGAACAACCCAATGAGATAGAGACAGAGAGACACAGACCAACATGGAACCCAGCCCCTGATGGCACCACTGGCACCACTGCTGCTGGAGGCAGGCACTGGGCAAGTCCCAGACTGGACTCAGCAGCAGATGGGGGCAGGATTCAGGAGCTGGATTCTGGAAATGGATTTGGGAACACAAGCATCATGATGGAAGTCAGAGGGAGAGAATCCTGCTGGGACACAAACCAGTGGAGAGGAGACTTGACCTTAGAGATCCCTCAGCTTACCCCTGAAGATGCCCTCTGTGGGCTGCAATCCCTTGGTAGGCAGTTGAGGCTCACCTGTGCTGTCTGCTCCTCCCCACAGCTGCCACCTCTGCCTTCCTCTCCCCCATTGCGTGGCAGAAGCTGTGGCAGTGCCCTTGGTGTGCACAGAAGGAAGTCTCAGGCAGAGCCTTTGTGCAGCCCAGCCCTTGGCAGGAACTGTCCCCATCAGCTTCTCCCTGCCAGCAGCAGCCCCTGGCTGTGCCAAGCTGCCCTGAGCTGCAGAAAGTGCCTGAGTGAGCAGAACCTGAGCTGGGCAGGGCCAGCAGTGAGCAGAGCTGGTGCTGGGCTGGCTGACAGCAGGACATGCAGGAGCTCTCTGCTCTTCAGTGCCTTTGCTGAATCTGTCCTTAAGGGTTACCAAAGCAAACCACTGGGGTTTTTCTTTAATTGTAGAGTTTTGTCAGCTGGAAATGTGACCTGAAGCAGTAGTTCCTTTCACACAATAGGTCCTGCCCAGCGGTTGGTATGCTAATGGTCTGGGGAAGTCAGCACCAGACAATAATCCTACACCTGCCCACAGCTCAAGGAAAGGGGAAGGGAACCCGAAGGTGTCTAATGCAGAGATGGATAAGGAAAGTGGAGAGGGATCCCTGGGTGGGCCTGAAAGATGTCTTTTATTACAGGTAGCATGCAGGGAAGTCTACCTTGTGCTAGCTCTCACCTGACAGTGAGGAATGCTTGGCAGTGCAGGCATAGAATCATAGAATCATAGAATAGTAAGGTTGGAAGGGACCTCAAGGATCATCTAGTTCCAACCCCCTGCCATAGGCAGGGACACCTCCCACTAGTACAGCTCACTCAAGGCCTCCTCCAACCTGGCCTTGTACACCTCTAGGGAGGGAGCAGCCACAACCTCAGAAGGCATCTTACAGCACAGCACAGGAAGGACATGGAACTGTTGGAGTGGGTCCGGAGGAGGCCACCAAGATGCTGAGAGGGCTGCAGCANGTTCAAGGTCAGGTTGGAGGAGGCCTTGAGTGAGCTGTGCTAGTGGGAGGTGTCCCTGCCTATGGCAGGGGGTTGGAACTGGCTGATCCTTGAGGTCCCTTCCAACCTTCCCATTCTATGATTTTGTGAATCTCTGTTCCAAGTCTGAGATGTGCTTTGGGAATGAAGAACTAAAACCTTTCTCTCTCCATAGCTGTAATCTGAAACAAAATGTCTGTTAAAGAGGGATGGTGCTGAACAGGAACTGTAGTGCACCACTGCTGTTCTGGCTGGCTGGAGGGAGGGCATTCTGCCCCTCTGCTCTGGGGAGACTCCAGCTGCAGCACTGCATCCAACTCTGGGGGTCCCCAACACAAGAAGGACCTGGAACTGTTGGAGAAGGTCCAGAGGAGGCCACAGAGATGATCAGAGGCTGGAGAGCTTCTGCTGTGGGGCCAGACTGACAGATTTGGGGCTGTGCAGCCTGGAGAAGAGAAGGCTCCAGAGAGGCCTTACAGCTGCTTTTCAGTATGTGCAGGGCAGCTGCAGGCAGGCTGGGGAGGGACTGTTCAGAAGGACCTATGGGAATAGGCCAAGGGTAATGGTTTGGAGCTGGAGCAGGGCAGAGTTAGGTTGGGCATCAGGAGGAAGCTGTGCAGAGTGAGGGTGGGCAGAGAGTGGCAGAGGCTACCGAGGGCTGTGCTCAAGGCCCCATCCCTGGAGCCATTCAAGACCAGACTGGATGTGTCTCAGTGCAGCCTGCTGTAGCTGAAGGTGTCCCTGCTGCCTGCAGGGGGGTGGGCAAGGTGCCCTTGGAGGGTCCCTTCCAACTCAGTGCAATCTGTAATTCTCTCTTCAAGTAGCTGTGGTGTAAGTGAATAACTGTGCTGTGGTGCAGTGCTTTTATCCCCAGTTGGTGCTCTTAAATGGTTAACTATTACACACCTGCTGGGCTTCAACTGCCTGATTCAGGATGGCAGGGCAAGCTCTGCTTCTTGGCAGTCCACCACGGGCAGAGCCTGCCTGTGAGGCACGGTGGAACCAGCACCTCTTTGTTCTGGTGGGTACCTCAGCCAGGGCAGTACCTTCTGCCTCACCTGGTCAGTAGGGCAGTAGAAGCTCTTGGGATGGCACTGGCTGTCTTAAAACACAGAGGGTTAGGACAGGAGTGTTCTTGTAGTCAATAAAATAGAATGCTGTCTTTAAATGATTTGCACAGAACATGGCTTGAGTGGTTTCAGGAGGTGCTGCTTGGTTGGTAAAGTGCAAACCCTGTACCTGTGGAGAACTGCAGTGGAACAGAATTCCTCAGTCACAGAACTGTCAGGGCTGGAAGGGACCTCAGGGTTCATCCAGTTCCACCCACCCTGCAGTGGGCAGGGACACTAGAACAGGTTACCCAGAACCACATCTAACCTGGCCTAAAAAACCTCCAGGAATGGAGCTTCCACCTCTAGACAGCAGTGGGCTTGAGAGCTGGGGAGTGCCCAGCAGGCCTTGTGCAGCTCTGTGCGAGCCCTGCCTGCTGCCCAGCCCCTAGTGCAGCACAACCTGGGGGGGGTGGGGGCAGTGGCACTGCAGTCAGGCTCACCTTGCTCTGGGAGCCCTGGACTGATGCAGGTGGGTCAGTGGCTCAGCTGGTAACAGGGTGGGGGGAAGGTGCCCATTCCTCTCTTGGCACTTCCCCCCACTTCATTTGACACAAGCCATGGCTGTTGCTGCCTCTGGAGGAAGCATTATTAAAACCCACTCAGCTAAAAATAGTCTGGAGTGAACCAGGCTCCCTTGGCTCATCTGACAGCTTGCCCTGCTTCCACCTCTTGCCATCAGCTGTCTTTAATTTTATTTTTTTTCCTGCTTGTAATTAAATCTGGTTTGATATTTTTTCCTTATTTAATTCTTCTCTCCTTACCCTCTCCCAGGAGCTTGCCACAAGGGCTGAGAAAAGCATGGAGTTATCAGCACCTACAGGGCAGCCAAACTGTGTCTTCTGTCAGGCAGTCTTTAAAGTTTCCTGGATTTTTAGTGCTTCTGGAAACTTCCCAGAGCCTCCATGGTTCCCAGAGCCCCTTGCCTTGAGTTGGAATGGTCATGCTCAAGCATCTAATGGTGCTGGTGGGCAGCAGCTTCATCTGGAGCAAACTGTGTGGTTGTCAGTTGGTTAGCCTGGAAATGTGCTGGAAGGAGAAGTGTGTCTTTAGCAGAAAGAACCAGAACCATCTTCTCAACTTGGTTAGACTGCCAGAGCTGCTACCTTGAGAGGTCAGGAGGAGAAAAATCTTATCCTCTAGGTCTTACTCATGGAATCTTAGAATGAATTGGATGGGAAGAGACCTTAAAGATCATCCATCATTCTGCCATGGACATCTCCCACCAGNCAGGGGGGACCTTATTGCTGTCTACAACTACCTGAAGGGTGGTTGTGGCCAGGAGGAGGTTACCTTCTTCTCTCAGGCAACCAGTGACAGAACAAGAGGACACAGTCTCAGGCTGCGCCAAGGCAAGTTTAGGCTGGAGGTGAGGAGGAAGTTCTTCACTGAGAGAGTAATTTGTCACTGGAATGGGCTGCCCAGGGAGGTGGTGGAGTCACCGTCCCTGGAGGCGTTCAAGGCACGTTTGGACATGGCACTTAGTGCCATGGTCTAGTCTTGAGGGCTGTGGTGATGGGTTGGACTTGATGATCTCTGAGGTCTCTTCCAACCCTTGCGATACTGTGATACTGTGATACTGTGATACTGTGATATTTTTTCCTTATTTAATTCTTCTCTCCTTACCCTCTCCCAGGAGCTTGCCACAAGGGCTGAGAAAAGCATGGAGTTATCAGCACCTACAGGGCAGCCAAACTGTGTCTTCTGTCAGGCAGTCTTTAAAGTTTCCTGGATTTTTAGTGCTTCTGGAAACTTCCCAGAGCCTCCATGGTTCCCAGAGCCCCTTGCCTTGAGTTGGAATGGTCATGCTCAAGCATCTAATGGTGCTGGTGGGCAGCAGCTTCATCTGGAGCAAACTGTGTGGTTGTCAGTTGGTTAGCCTGGAAATGTGCTGGAAGGAGAAGTGTGTCTTTAGCAGAAAGAACCAGAACCATCTTCTCAACTTGGTTAGACTGCCAGAGCTGCTACCTTGAGAGGTCAGGAGGAGAAAAATCTTATCCTCTAGGTCTTACTCATGCAATCTTAGAATGAATTGGATGGGAAGAGACCTTAAAGATCATCCATCATTCTGCCATGGACATCTCCCACCAGCACAGGTTGCTCAAGGCCTCATCCAACCTGGTCTTGAACACCTCCAGGGAGGTTGTGGAGCACAGAATCACAGATCAAAGATCACATTCTGTGATTCTGTGCTCTACAACCTCCTTGGGCAACCTGTTCCCAGTCTCTTCCCACCCTCACTGTCAAGAATTTCTTCCTCATCTCCACTCTCAATCTCCCCTCCTCAAGCTTCAGTCTATTTCCTCTCATCCTATCATTACAATTCCTTTGCACTTTGCTTTAATGCTGAGAGATGTTGTGCAGTTAGTGTGAGGAGTGGAAAGGATGTGTGGGTGCCTGGGAAACTGGCATCTCTTTACTTGCCCCTGAGAGATGGAAGTGTTCTTTTCCTTCCTGAAATCATGGATTCATAGAATGGGTTGGGTTGGAAGGGACCTCAAAGCTCAGCCAGTGCCAACTCCCTGCCATGGGCAGGGACACCTCCCACCAGCACAGGTTGCTCAAGTCCTCATCCAGCCTGACCTTAGACATCTCTAGGGAGGTGACATCCACAACCTCCCTAGGTAACCTGTGTCAGTCTTTCCCCACCCTCACTCTCAACAATTTCTTCCTCATCTACACTCTCACTCTCCCCTATCCCAGCTCAAAACCATTGTCCCTCCTCCTGGCACTCCCAGCCCTTGTCCAAAGTCCTTCCTCAGCTCTCCTGCAGCCCCTTTCAGGTACTGGAAGGCTACTTTAAGGTCTACCTGAAGCCTTCTCTTCTTCAGGCTGAACTCTATTGCATTTTGGGTGACACAGATAAATGCATCTACATTGCAGTGGAGCAGTTGGCAGAGTTCTTCAGAGAAGAGAACTTCTGAAGTTGTCATTAGTTGATTAAAAGTTGTTGAGGGAATTGTAGGTAAATGCTGATAAGCAGAAACTTGGTGTGACTTAGATCTGTTACTATCCATGAAGTCTTCCTATTTTCTTTAATAAGTACTGGGTGGAGTTTAATATCTGGGAAGTAGAAGGTCCATAAACTACTTGGAGAAGTGATAAGGAAGGTAGAAGTTGTGAGGTCCTCTGAATAGTAAGGAAGCTAAAGAAATGGTTTAAAGGAACTTAGAAAGCTGAGTTGGGGTAGGAATGAGAATGAAATTCATCATGGTAGAAGTCAAGTGAGCATGTCTGAGAGAGAATAACCTGCACTGATGTTTGAAGGAAGCCCTTTCAGAAGTGGTAAATGAGCCATGTTAGACTGCCCCTGGCTGTGATGTGCTGTTGCAGACAGAAAGCACAAGAGGAGAGCAGGTTGGTGTGGTAGAGTAAATTGTGTCCCATAACAAAGAGGTGACAGCTTCACAGAATCCCAGCATGGTGACCTCTGGAGATCATCCAGTCCAAACCCCCCTGATAAAGCAGGGCACCCACAGCAGCTTGCCCAGGAGCACAATGGCTGGAGGGGGTGTTGGAAGCTCTCCAGAGAAGGAGACTCCACAACCTCTCTGGGCAGCCTGCTCCAGGGCAAACTTTCTCCTGACAGAGATGGAGTTTCCTATGATTGAGTTTACATCCAGTGCCCCTCCTCCCATCACTGGGTATCACTGAACAGAACCTGGCTCCATCCTCCTAACAACCACCCCTCAGATATTTATAGACATCAATAAGATCCCCTCTCAGGCTGCTCTTCTTGAGGCTAACCAGCCCCAGGGCTCTAAGCCTTTCCTCCTCACACAGGTGTTCCAGCACCTTCATCATCCTCATTAACCTCCACCGAACTCTCTCCTGTCCCTCTTGGACTGGGGAGCTCAGAACTGGACGCAGTATTCCAGATGTACTCAACTAGGACTGAGTAGAAGAGGGAAAGGAATTCTTTAACTCTAAATTGATGAGTTCTAGAACAAGTTCCTGGGGGAGAGTATCTCCTTTGTTATAGAATCATCAAATCGTAGAAGAGTTTAAGTTGGAAGAGACCTCAAAGCTCAGCCAGCTCCAACCCCCCTGCCATAGGCAGGGACACCTCCCACTAGCACAGGTTGCTCAAGACCTCATCCAACTTGGCCCTGAACACCTCCAGGGAGGTTTTGGAGCACAGAAACACAGAATGGGATCTTTGATCACCTTCTGCGCTTCTGTGCTCCACAACCTCCCTGGGCAACCTGTGCCAGTGTCTCACCATCCTCACTGTAAAGAACATCCTCCTAACATCCGCTTTCAATCTCCCCTCTACCACTTCAAACCCATTACCCCTTGTCCTGGCATTGCAAGACCTTGTCAGTAGTCTCTCCCCAACCTTCCTGTAGCCCCTTCAGATCCTGGAAGGCTACTCCAAGCTCTCCTGGAAGCCTTCTCTTCTCCAGGCTGCAGAACCCCAACTCTCTCAGCCTGTCCTCACAGCAGAGCTGCTGCAGCCCTCTGAGCATCTTGGTGGCCTCCTCTGGACTCACTCCAGCAGTTCCATCTCCTTCTTGTTTCTGTGGAAGTTTTCATGGTGCCATCATGGTAGAACAAAGCCTGATGGAGTGTACTGAGGAATTCTGTGGTGGCTGAGGAGTCACTTAGGGTGAAGCAAATGGTTTGTACAAAGTGAGTTCAACCAAGAAGTTCAAAGTGAAAGCAGCAGTCAGGCCTCAGAGAAGAGCAATCAGATCCAAGCTGTGTACCTTGCTAGCTAGACAGAAGAATTAGTTCTGAGTGGAGTCTTTACGGCTTTGACTTCAGGGCACTGGGTCTTGCCTTTCCATGGAGAGGCAAAAATAATTGCAGTTCATTTTCCGCTCTGGAACACTGTGACCCAACTTTTACAGAGCTGGCAACTTAAAATAGCTCCCAACTCATTACTTTTGAGTGCTGGCCTGGCCTGAGAATGCCATTTGGTCTCCACACACTCCAAAGTGATTCTTGCTGCTGCTCTTTACAAATGCCACCTCAGCACTTGCATTATCCTGAGCTCTGATCAATTTTCCTGTACTGAAAAGTGTGCAGGAGGTGTCACTCTAACTGAAAATATAAACACTAGGAGGGCCACAAAGGTGCCTAGAGAGCTGCAGCAGCTCTGCTGTGAGGACAGGCTGAGAGAGTTGGGGCTCTGCAGCCTGGAGAAGAGAAGGCTTCCAGGAGACCTTAAAGTAGCCTTCCAGGATCTGAAGGGGGCTCCAGGAAGGCTGGGGAGGGACTATTGACAATGTCTGGCAATGCCAGGACAAGGGGCAATGGGTTTGAAGTGGCAGAGGGGAGACTGAAAGTGGATGTTAGGAGGAAGTTGTTTGCAGTGAGGATGGTGAGACACTGGCACAGGTTGCCCAGGGAGGCTGTGGAGCACAGAAGCACACAATGTGATTTTTAGTCAATTTATTCTTTTCCCATCCATTCAACTGGCTGAAGATGAGCCCTGGTGTGCTCAGATGACCAAGAAGGCCACCAGCATCCTGACCTGGATTGGAAGTGGTGTGGGCAGCAGGAACAGGGCAGGGATTGTGCCCTGTACTGATCACTGGTGAGAACACTCCTTGAGCACACCTCAGTTGTGGGCCCCTCACTCCAAGAAAGACATTGAGGGGCTGTACTCAGTCCAGAGAAGGGCACCAGAGCTGCTGAAGGGTCTGGAGAACAGTTCTGGTGAGGAGCAGCTGAGGGAGCTGGGGGTGTTCAACCTGAGGAAAAGGAGGCTGACTGGAGACCTTCTGACTCTCTACAGCTCCTTGGAAGGAGGTTGGAGTCTGTATCTTCTCCCAAGTAACAAGTGATAGGACAAGAGGAGAGAGATGGCCTCAAGCTGCCCCAGGGAAAGTTTAAGTTGGATATGAGAAGAAACTGCTTGAAAGGGTTCTCAAAGCCTGGCACAGGCTGCCCAGGGAGGTGGCTGAATGCCCATCCCTGGCAGTGTTTCAAAGAGGCAAAGATGTGATGCTGAGGACCATGGCTTAGCCATGGTAGGGTTAGAGAATGGTTGGGCTCCATCTTCAAGGGCTTTGCCAACTGAAAGGATTCTCTGATTCGATTTTGCAGCATCACAGATGTAGATAATGGAGGGAAGAGCTCTTGCAGCTGACTGTTCTCTTCCTGACACTGAGAAGCTTCCCCATCAGTGCTGGCAGATCCCTTCACTTCTGATGTCTTTTTCATGGATGTCACATTGCTTGGTCTCCTTTGAAGTAGTTGTTGATGGCTTCACATCTGTCAGAGTTAAGAGTGAGGAGTGGATGATCTAACCTGATCTCTATAGCCCACCTTGAAGAATTCCACCAGGCTGGGCTGGCTTTGAGCCTGTGTTTCCATACATTAGCTGGGCGGTGCCTCAGGCAGCATGGTTGGAGGCTTCCTGGGAGCTTTGCATTTTCAGTGCCTCAGTCACTTTTGTTGTCCCTGTTGAGCAATTTCAGCAACTCACTTTCCCCTTCCTTGGGAGAATGTTGGGCAAATCCTGATTCCTTACATCTCCACTTCGCATGAAAGGGCTTTTCTTGTCACTCAGCTTCACCCAGATCTGCCTGCAGAACTGTTCTGTTTAATTGGATTTAACCTCATTAACAGTGTTGGTGGCTTATGGAATTAGTGGGGGCTTGGGCTTGGCTACAGGGACTTCACTAACCTGGCAACAGCAACATGTTAGCATGGAGCAGGATCCCGTGCTGAGTTTGTGTGATCCTGCCTCGTCGTGGAGCAGGATCCCGTGCTGAGTTTGTGTGATCCTGCCTCGTCGTGGAGCAGGATCCCGTGCTGAGTTTGTGTGATCCTGCCTCGTCGTGGAGCAGGATCCCGTGCTGAGTTTGTGTGATCCTGCCTCGTCTTGGAGCAGGATCCCGTGCTGAGTTTGTGTGATCCTGCCTCGTCTTGGAGCAGGATCCCGTGCTGAGTTTGTGTTATCCCATCTTACCATGGAGCGGGATCCAGTGCTGAGTTTGTGTGATCTTACCTGTGTGATGTGTTCCTGTGTGACCTGCTCTGGTGACTCTGCTTTGGCAGGGAGATTGGTCTGGATGATCTCTGGAGGTCCCCTCTAGCATTCTATGATTCCACCTCATCATGGAGCGGGATCCAGTGCTGAGTTTGTGTGATCTTACCTGTGTGATGTGTTCCTGTGTGACCTGCTCTGGTGACTCTGCTTTGGCAGGGAGATTGGTCTGGATGATCTCTGGAGGTCCCCTCTAGCATTCTATGATTCCACCTCATCATGGAGCAGGATCCAGTGCTGATTTTGTGTGTTCCAAGGAAGATGGAGGCTTAGAAACCCACAGCCAGCTCTTGGGGGATGGAAAAACTGATGCTGAACTTTATCAATACTGAAAAATAACCTTTAGGGCTCAGGTTTCTTTCTGGGAAGGAAGAACTGAACCATATGAATAGAAAAAAAAACCCTGAAAACTCTTTAATTAAAGCCAATAATAAACCCCAAGAAGCAAACCTCCTTGAGCTATTATCTCTGCTTTGTGTCTGTGCTCTCTGGTTTGTTTCTGGGATTTCCCTGCTGTCTTTACTCTCCTGTAGGATTTTTTTTTTTTTCTCTAAGATTTGCATTTAGAATTAAATTCTGCTTCCTTCTCCCATGTGCATGCAGGAAGGAACACATTTTTATTGCTGTAGCTGGTGCTGTCTGCTCTTCAGCAGGATGGGAAAGGCCTTGCATGTTTGGGCTGCTATTTTTTGTTTCCCCTTGGTGCCTTTCCTCTGCTGATGTCAGACTTCCAGATGCAGAGCAGGCAGCTGGGAAGGAGGCTGCTCGAGGGCTTTGTGATGTGGAGGAGGATCATGCATGCTGAAAACTGACTGTCCTGCAGCCCCAAGGAACTAAAACCCCAGGTGACTTCCAGCTCTGCAGTCCTTTCCCTTCTCTCTTGCCAAGGGTAGTGTAGGAGGAGGTGACATAGCTGGTGGAAGCAGACTGCAGCTCTCCAGTTCGTGCCATGGTGTTTCTGCTGTGTGAAAGGTCTGTGGCTGTGCTTCCTGGATGGCATTGATGGTGGCACCACAATTGTGGTGCTGAACACAAATCACAGAATCAGTCAGGTTGGAAAAGACTTTGGAGATGGAGTGCAACCTATCACCTAACCCTTCCAACCCCTACCAGTCTGTGATTCTGTGATATTTGCACCTCCTGCCCACTGCAGACCAGGGGCAGTCAGCACATACCCACCCTGTGTTTATACAGTTCAGTGATAGCTTCCAGCAGCATCAGAAGCAGAATTAACCAGGTTGGAAAAGACCTCTGAGATCATCAAGTCAAAACTATCCCCTAACACCTTCCAATGAACTAACCCCTGGCACCAAGTGCCCCATCCAGCCTCCTTTAAATGCCTCCAGGGATGGGCACTCCACCACCTCCCTGGGCAGCCCATTCCAATGCCAATCACTCTCTCTGGCAACAACTTCTTCCTAACATCCATCCTGAACCTGCCCTGGCACAGCTTGAGGCTGTGGCCTCTCCTTCTGTCCCTGGGTGCCTGGCAGCAGAGCCCAACCCCAGCTGGCCACAACTTCCCTTCAGGTAGCTGCAGAGAGCAGTAAGGTCCCCACTGAGCCTCCTCTTCTCCAGGCTAAACAACCCCAGAGATGTTCTTTCCTCTTTGTCCTTCTTATAGTTACAAGGCAAATGTAGCCAAGGGACAGTGGTGTCCTCATAGATCTTTCTTGCAGTGTTGGATATTTACCTAAATTCCCAACTCATGTTGGGATATTGAAGGTGTGCCCAAGCCAAACCCAGAGCAGGTACTCCCAAGCACCCAGGGTAGCTTCTCCCAAGCACCCAGGGCAGCTACTCCCAAGCACCCAGGGCAGCTACTCCCAAGCCCCCAGGGCAGCTACTCCCAAGCCCCCAGGGCAGCTACTCCCAAGCCCCCAGGGCAGCTACTCCCAAGCCCCCAGGGCAGCTACTCCCAAGCCCCCAGGGCAGCTACTCCCAAGCCCCCAGGGCAGCTACTCCCAAGCCCCCAGGGCAGCTACTCCCAAGCCCCCAGGGCAGCTACTCCCAAGCCCCCAGGGCAGCTACTCCCAAGCCCCCAGGGCAGCTACTCCCAAGCCCCCAGGGCAGCTACTCCCAAGCCCCCAGGGCAGCTACTCCCAAGCCCCCAGGGCAGCTACTCCCAAGCCCCCAGGGCAGCTACTCCCAAGCCCCCAGGGCAGCTACTCCCAAGCCCCCAGGGCAGCTACTCCCAAGCCCCCAGGGCAGCTACTCCCAAGCCCCCAGGGCAGCTACTCCCAAGCCCCCAGGGCAGCTACTCCCAAGCCCCCAGGGCAGCTACTCCCAAGCCCCCAGGGCAGCTACTCCCAAGCCCCCAGGGCAGCTACTCCCAAGCCCCCAGGGCAGCTACTCCCAAGCCCCCAGGGCAGCTACTCCCAAGCCCCCAGGGCAGCTACTCCCAAGCCCCCAGGGCAGCTACTCCCAAGCCCCCAGGGCAGCTACTCCCAAGCCCCCAGGGCAGCTACTCCCAAGCCCCCAGGGCAGCTACTCCCAAGCCCCCAGGGCAGCTACTCCCAAGCCCCCAGGGCAGCTACTCCCAAGCCCCCAGGGCAGCTACTCCCAAGCCCCCAGGGCAGCTACTCCCAAGCCCCCAGGGCAGCTACTCCCAAGCCCCCAGGGCAGCTACTCCCAAGCCCCCAGGGCAGCTACTCCCAAGCCCCCAGGGCAGCTACTCCCAAGCCCCCAGGGCAGCTACTCCCAAGCCCCCAGGGCAGCTACTCCCAAGCCCCCAGGGCAGCTACTCCCAAGCCCCCAGGGCAGCTACTCCCAAGCCCCCAGGGCAGCTACTCCCAAGCCCCCAGGGCAGCTACTCCCAAGCCCCCAGGGCAGCTACTCCCAAGCCCCCAGGGCAGCTACTCCCAAGCCCCCAGGGCAGCTACTCCCAAGCCCCCAGGGCAGCTACTCCCAAGCCCCCAGGGCAGCTACTCCCAAGCCCCCAGGGCAGCTACTCCCAAGCCCCCAGGGCAGCTACTCCCAAGCCCCCAGGGCAGCTACTCCCAAGCCCCCAGGGCAGCTACTCCCAAGCCCCCAGGGCAGCTACTCCCAAGCCCCCAGGGCAGCTACTCCCAAGCCCCCAGGGCAGCTACTCCCAAGCCCCCAGGGCAGCTACTCCCAAGCCCCCAGGGCAGCTACTCCCAAGCCCCCAGGGCAGCTACTCCCAAGCCCCCAGGGCAGCTACTCCCAAGCCCCCAGGGCAGCTACTCCCAAGCCCCCAGGGCAGCTACTCCCAAGCCCCCAGGGCAGCTACTCCCAAGCCCCCAGGGCAGCTACTCCCAAGCCCCCAGGGCAGCTACTCCCAAGCCCCCAGGGCAGCTACTCCCAAGCCCCCAGGGCAGCTACTCCCAAGCCCCCAGGGCAGCTACTCCCAAGCCCCCAGGGCAGCTACTCCCAAGCACCCAGGGCAGCTACTCCAAGCACCCTAGGGAGCTACTCCAAGCACCCTAGGGAGCTTCTTCAAGCACCCAGGGCGGCTACTCCAAGCACCCAGGGCGGCTACTCCAAGCACCCTAGGGAGCTACTCCAAGCACCCTAGGGAGCTTCTTCAAGCACCCAGGGCGGCTACTCCAAGCACCCAGGGCGGCTACTCCAAGCACCCTAGGGAGCTACTCCAAGCACCCAGGGCAGCTACTCCAAGCTCTTTGCCACGCATAATACGATAACTCTCTGCCTGCCTATTTCCTTCCACCACACAATCCCTAGGTTAGGCTAAACCTTCTCATGGAGATGTTTGATCTCCACCAGGACAGTTTGGATCCCTCAAAGTCATCAGGGCCAAACTAATCTCTCGGATTCCCTCCATGCCTTGTTGCTTTTGTCCTGCCTTGACTAACAAGTTTTGACAAGTGAATTATCAGGTCAATAGCCCTCATCAGATGGAGCTGATTGAGAAAGTAGGAGGCAGCTCCACAGCACCAAGACTTTTATTGTCACAAGAAACGCAGCAGATCTTCAGGGATGTTGAACCCAATTATCCATATCCTCCTTGGATAATGCCAAGCTGTTTCAAGCTAATTACCCAGAGTTTAGACCAATCTGGATATGAATTTCATCTAATTCTAATGAACTTTTTCTTCCTTGCCTTTGCTGGGCTCAACCACAAGCGAAATTTCGCTTTGGAGTTAATGTTGGTTTTGTTTTAATTACATTGCAGCAGGCTAATTGGATGGCTCGGGACTAGATGCTTAATAACTTGATGTTGCATATTATTAGTGCTGTCATTTAATATTAGAGGATGAAAGAAAGCTAGTTCCAAGTCTTGGAGCTTATCCTTCCAGGAGAAGCAGCTCGGATTTTTATTTTTTTTTAATTATTTTTTAATTCTTTTTTTTTTTTTTTCTGCTTCTTGGTTCAGGCTCCTTCCACTCAGTGACTGATAGAGCTCTTTACAAAGGCTATAAAAAGATTCCCAATGATTTGAAGGAAGCTTTTATGGATGCTGATTTAGGTCTGTAGTTTGAAAAGTGCTTCAGCAGGTGATTAAATGAGTTTCTCTATCAACAGAAGTTAAGCACATGTTCAGGAAAAGTACTGAGGCATGAATCAAGCCTTAAGAAGGGTAATTTAGTTAGGGGTGTTTGCCTTCCAGCTCTCCAGAAGGAAAACTCTGGAACATTTTAAGAGGGGGATGACCTATCTCTTTTGCTTCTGACCTTGTGATGTATCTTTCCCATTTTTACTTTGGCTAATTAGGGAGTGTGCTGGTTTGAAGCTAATTAGAATTATTTTAATAGAGAAAATGACACTATAGGCTGTGAAAGGAAAACATCATGATGTCTGCTTCACTCATAGGCTTGCTGAGATTGTTTGGGTAAAAGAAACCAAAACATAGATAGGTCATTGTCACAGTCTGTCTCTCTCTGGGGGCAGTCTAGCCTCTGGCTTCTCTTTGCAGATTAATCTTCACTAACCACTTTCCTTCTAACCCTCCTGGACCATCCTCCAAGCTCACCTTGCACATAAGGCAAACCTTGGGGTAAGGTATAGAGGTGGGGAGAAGTTGGAAGGGTGGTTGGGAGCCCCTCCTAGGGTCTCTGATTTCTGGGAGGGGAGTTGTGTTTCTGTATTGCCTTTAANTTTCTGTATTGCCTTTAACTTGTCTATGTCTGTAACTATTCCTGTCTGTTGTGTCTATCTCTGCTTGTCCATTGTGCTGAGCTGTAAATAGAGCTTCAGGCCTTAACTTCCAGCTGCCTGAGTTCTAGTCTGGGTCATTTTACAAAGTGTGGGGGGGGACAGGGAACTCCCAAACCATCACAGGGAGACACCTCAAAAGCTCCTTCCCATGTTGTCTGTTGTCCCATTGTCCAGCAGCTTGTGTTATTTGAGCCTGCTTCTGTTGCTCCTCACTTGTCTGGATGTTAGGAGGAAGTTGTTTGCAGTGAGGATGGTGAGGCACAGGCACAGGTTGCCCAGGGAGGTTGTGGATGCCTCCTGCCTGGAGGTGTTCAAGGCCAGGTTGGATGAGTCCTTAAGCAACCTGTGCTGGTGGGAGGCATCCCTAGGGCCCATGGCAGGGCACTGGATGATCTTTGAAGTCCCTTCCAACCTTACCATTCTATGACTGACTCTGGTTGAGTGGTATTTGTTCCATCTGAGATGAGTGGGGTTATGGCTGCTTAATTCACCATGCCTGAGACCTCCTTGTTCTCTTACAACTCCTTGAATGGAGGCTGGAGTGAGCTGGAGGTTGATCTGTTATCTCAGGTGACAAGCAATAGGAAATGACCTCAAGATGCAGCAGGTGAGGTTTAGGTTGGACATGAGGGAAAGTTTCTTCTCCAAAAGGGTTGATAAGGCCTGGAACAGACTGCTCAGGGCAGTGATGGAATTCCTGGAGGGATTGGAAAGCAGTGGAGATGTGGTGGTGAGGGACATGGCTTAGTGGTGACCTGGCAGTGTCTGGATTCACAGAATTGTCAGGGCTGGGAGGGACCTCAAGGATCATCCAGCTCCAACCCCCCCTGCCATGGGCAGGGACACCTCACACTAGATCAGTTTGCTCAGAGCCACATCCAGCCTGGCCTTAAAAATCCTCAGGGATGAGGCTTCCACCACCTCCCTGGACAACCTGTGCCCAGCACCCTCATGGGAAAGAACTTCTGCTTAATCTCCCCTCTTCTAGCTTTGTTCCATTCCCCTCAGTTCTATCACTACCTGACTACCTCCTCAGCTTTCTTGTAGCCCCCATCAGATACTGGAAGGTCACAGTAAGGTCTCCTCAGAGCCTTCTCCTCTCCAGACTGCACAACCCCAACTCCCTCAGCCTGTCCCCACAGCAGAGCAGCTCCAGCCCCCTGAGCATCCTCATGGCCCTTTCTGGGTACCTTCCAGCACCTCCAGATCTTTCAATGATCTTAAAGGTCTTCTCCAGTCTTAATCATTCTACAATTTGTAAAGCTAATTGAAGTGATTATTGTTTAGATGCAGTAACACAACATGAAGAAGGCATCCTCTGCCTTTCCATATTTAGGTGCTGTTAAAGAAAGTTTTGCCTGTGGGACTGCAGTTGAAGAGCAGAGGTGACCCTTCAGCTGTTGTCTTTAAAAAAAAAAGTACACTTAAAAATTCTCAGAGGCATGAGCAAACTAAAACCCTGCACTGCAAGGGAACAGGAGGGGATATGAAAGGCTGAAATGTAATAATCCATTTCCAGAACTTTCTCTCATAGAGATTCCTGACAGGTAATGTACTGAGGGGAATGCAAATAAATTCTGGTTTCAATGATAATCAATAGATTATTGTGTTGGTGCAGAACAAATTTACTCTTTGGCTCACACCTGGGGATTCTGCAATGTCCATCAGTTACTCATCAGAGGATCTTCTTCAAATGCCTAACTCAGGGGGAAACCACAGGAGCTCTGTGTGCAAATGCCTGCTGCAGGCCCAGCTGGATGTGCAGACAGGGTGAAAATGGTGTTTGGACAGAGTCTGCTCATACTGGCATGTCCTTGCTTTTGGAATGATCTCAGGGAGATTGTTGGATGCTCACCCTCTGGAGGTGTTCAAGGCCTTGAGCACCTGGATGAGACCTTGAGCAACCTGTGCTGGTGGGAGGTGTCCCTGCCCCTGGCAGGGGGTTGGAACTGGATGAGCTTTAAGGTCCCAAAGCATTCTAGGAATCTGTGAAAGCAGCACAGTTTCACAGGGGTTACAGGCTGGAAGATGAAAGGCTGGAGTGCAGCCCTCAGGAGAAGGACTTGGGGGTGCTGGGGATGCAAAGCTGGAGAGGAGCCAACACTGGGCTGATCCTCAGCATCAGGGGCAGGGAGGGGATTGTGCCCCTCTGCTGTGCTCTGCTGAGACCTCCCTGCAGTGCTGGGGCAGCTCTGGAGCCCACAGCACAGACCTGGACCTGCTGAAGCAGGGCCAGAGGAGACCACAGCAATGCTGCAAGGCTGGAAGGGCTCTGCTGTGAGGCCAGGCTGGCAGAGTTGGGCTTGGGCAACCTGGAGAGGAGAAACACCCAGGAGACCTTCTGGTGGCCTTGCAGTGCCTCAATTTTTCTCAGGGCCTGTTGTGCCAGGCCAAGGGGGGATGGTTTGAAGTGCAAGAGGGAGATTGAGAGTGGAGAGAAGGGAGAAATGTTTGCCCCTGAGGGTGGGGAGAGCCTGTGCCAGGCTGCCCAGAGAGGTGGGAGCTGCCCCATGGCTGGCAGCACTGCAGGGCAGGCTGTGTGGGGCTGTGAGCAGCCTGCTCTGGCTGGGGATGTCCCTGCTGAGTGCAGGGGGTTGGATGGATGAGCTTGGAAGGTCCCTTCCAAGCCAACCCCTTCCATGATTCTCTGAACAGAAGCAGTGCCAAGCAGGGTGCCAGGCTGTGACCATGCAGCAGGTGGGATTTCAGGAGGGCCAGGAGGCTGTGGCCTGTGCTGTTTGGGCCAGCTCCAAGAAGATGAAGTTAGGTGGAACATGAGGAACTGTGAGCAGATTCCCCTGCATTTCGATTTCCTAGGTGAGGCCTTTTGTGGAGAGAGTAATCCAAGAGGCAGCTGGGGCAGCTTTCACAGAGATGAGCTGTATGGCTGCTCAGAAAGGATGAAAGAGGAATTAGAGAGAGGATAACTAATTAGAGTGATGGATGAAATTCTCTATCCAACAAAGCACAGGAAATCCATAACAGTCAAATATTGAGCCCTGGTTTTAATTTTCTCCAGTCCCCAGGCCAGTTCTTTAACCACAAAATATTGTTAATGTCACCACAGCTGGTTTTAGATCAGGCAGACAGGATTAGGAATTATTCTTGTGCAGCACATTACACCCTGAGCAGGAGTGAAACCTCCCAGACTTCTTCTAATACACCTTTCATAGCATAATGGGAGCAAGAATGATTTGCCTAAGCAAGTGTAAATTCACTGCTGTTACTTTACATTTCTATCAGCTCATTAGTACTGAACTGGCATGGGGGCAACCAACACTTCTCTCTGTTCTTTTTCCTTTAGTTTTCTTTCTTTTTGCAGTAGGAATCACAGCAACATTCAGGCTGGCAAAGCCCCTCAGGATCACCAAACCAATCATTAACCCTACTCTACAAGAGTCATAGAATCACAGAATCAGCCAGGTTGGAAGAGAGCTCCAAGCTCATCCAGCCCAACCTAGCACCCAGCCCTACCCAATCAACCAGACCGTGGCACCAAGTGCCCCAGCCAGGCTTGTCTTGAACACCTCCAAGGATGGGCACTCCACCACCTCTCTGGGCAACCCATTCCAATGCCAATCACTCTCTCTAGCAGGAACTTCCTCCTAACATCCAACCTGAACCTGCCCTGGCACAGCTTGAGGCTGTGGCCCCTTCTTCTGCCCCTGGGTGCCTGGCAGCAGAGCCCAACCCCAGCTGGCCACAACCTCCCTTCAGGTAGCTGCAGAGAGCAATGAGCTCTGCCCTGAGTCTCCTCTTGTGCAGGCTGCACACCCCCAGCTCCCTCAGCCTCTCCTCACAGGGCTGTGCTCCAGGCCCCTCCCCAGCCTTGCTGCCCTTCTCTGGGCACCTTCCAGCACCTCAACATCTCTCTTGAATTGAAGGGCCCAGAACTGGACACAGAACTCTAGGTATGGCCTGAACAATGCTGAGCACAGAAGCAGAAGGACTGCCCTGCTCCTGCTGGCCACACTGCTCCTGAGCCAGCCCAGGATGCCATTGGCTCTGCTGCCCACCTGGGCACACTGCTGGCTCATGTTCACATTCCTGTCACCCTAAACCATATCCTCAAGCACCACATCCAGATTACCTTTGAACACATCTGGGGTTGGGGTCTCCACCACCTCCCTGGGCAGCTCATTCCAATCCCTGACTACTCTTGCTGGGAATAGAATTTTCCTAACGTGCAGTCTAAACCTCCCCAGTCACAGCTTGAGGCCATTCCCTCTTGCTCTGTCACTAATCACCTGTGAGAAGAGACCAACAGCAGCCTCCCCACAACCTCCTTTCAGGTAGCTGTAGAGAGCCATGAGGTCTCCCCTCAGCCTCCTCTATTTCACACTAACCATCCTCATCTCCTTCAGTCACTCCTTATGATATTTAGTTTCCAGGCCCTTCCCCAGCTTCCTTGCCCTCATCTGCACTGGCTCCAGCACTTCCACTTTCCTCTTGTACTGAGATGCCCAAAACTGAACACAACATTTGAGGCATGGCCTCACCAGAGCAGAGTCCAAGGGGACAATCACCTGCAGGAAGCATCTTTAGCTGGAAAATCAGTGCACTGGTATGAAAAAACAAAAAAAACCCCAACACCAAAATACCACCAAAAAACCAAACCAAAACAAACAAAAAAAAACCCCACAAAACAAACCCAAACTTAAACACCTCAAAGTTGTAAGCAGCTGGCAAAGAATGGTGGAGTGGAATAGAAGTTTTGTGTTTGTGAGAAGGCAGAGGTTGTAAATGAAGTCAGGTTTATTTATGAAGCTGATTAAGGTGAAATACAGAATCAATGTGCTGGAGTTCTCACAGACAGCTACTCTTTGAAGAGACAGAGTAATTATGGACATAAATATATCCTGAGGAAACCTGCTGGGGAAGAAAGGTTGGAAAGAAAGGGCTGTGGAAGGGTTGAGGCTTGAGGAGGAGAGATT
Source organism: Eubucco bourcierii (assembly GCA_013396675.1). Lineage (NCBI taxonomy): Eukaryota > Metazoa > Chordata > Aves > Piciformes > Ramphastidae > Eubucco > Eubucco bourcierii. Next base: position 78,567 of record VWZE01011536.1, read on the forward strand.
GAAACTGGAGATGAGGAAGAAATTTTTGATAGTGAGGATGGAGAGAGACTGGGAACAGGTTGTCCAAGCAGGTTGTGGATACTCCTGGGAGAGTTTGGGCTGTTCAGAATGGGAGAGGAGAAGGCTCCAGGCAGATCTTAGAGCAACTTTCCAGTAGCTAAAGGGACTCCAGGAAGGCTGGGGAGGGACTTTTGACCAGGGCTGGGAGTGCCAGGCAGAGAGACAATGGCTTTGAGCTGGGAGTGGAGATGAGGAAGAAATTGTTGAGAGTGAGGATAGGTAGAGACTGGCACAGGTTGCCCAGGGAGATTGTGGAGCACAGAAGCACAGAATGTGATCTTTGAACACATTCTGTGATTCTGTGCTCCACAGCCTCCCTGTAGGTGCCCAAGGCCAGGTTGGAGGAGACCTTGAGCATCCTGCTCTGGTGGGAGGTGTCCTTTCAGCAGCCTTGGAAGCTTCCTATGGTAATGCCACCTCCTTCAGGAGGAGATTGGTTGTTCCCTTGTGCTGGTGAGATAGCTCTGGTGCAGCTTTGCCCCATGGTGGTGTGGTGGTCCCAGGTGCTTTATCTCTGCAGGAGTGCTGCTTTGGGATGCCATTTAGTTGGCAGGAAAGAAATGCTCCACCCAGGGTGACTTCATTCTAGCAAGTTTCTTACAAACTGCCAAACAGCTTTTTGGGAAGAGCCTTCCTGGGGCTGTGGTCTGAGGGGTTCAGTAGAACTGGTAAGGCAGAGGTGAGCAGCTCCTGTTTTGCTCAGCCTCATTCATGCCTTTCATCAAGGCAGGATAAGAGTAAAAGCCACTGGCAGCTCTCATTCATTGACTGCCTCCAACTTCACTTTGCTGCTTCTCCAGTCCTCTCCTGAGCCTTCTGCTCTTCACCAGCCTCTCGTGGCTCACCTGATGGCATTTTGAGCTGGATTTTTGTTCACAGAAGGGAACTGTGGTCAGTGCAGGACAGCTGGGTTAGAGCACAGGAGTGAATGGAGGCAGGGGAGCAGTGCTCCTTCTTCTGGCTCTTCCTCAGCAGGGCCTGACAGCAAGTGTGTGTGAGGAGGACCCTGCCACATACCTTCTGCAATCCCAAAAGGGAAAGTTCCTTCAGCCAGGAGACAAATTTCCCCCTGGCTGCTGAGTGTGTGACAGGCTAATAATGGCACTGTCCCCCCATGAGGAGAGCATCTCCAGGAGTGCAGAGCACAGCACAATAAATACTTCAGGCCAGGATCTGATTAACAGCCAGGATCAAGCTGAAGTTGCCCACAGAGGACTCTTTGACATCAGGTGGTGGCTGACTCAGCTTGCTGACATTCCTGCAGACAGGGATAAGGATGCCTGGGGCTGCTACACATCATGCAGGGCTTGATTCCTTAGTGTGGTCTTGTCTGGTGTTCTGCCAGCATCTACCAAGAGTGACAGAGAAGTGTTCAGCTTGCCAAAGGCACTCTGAATTGTTTGGGGTCATAACCATGCAGAGCCGAAAGGCTGAGAGCCTACAGAAGAGCAGCCCCAGAGGGCAGCTGAGCAATGCTCGGCAAGAGGCTGGGGCCAGACTCTTGTTGGTGGTGCTCAGGGACAGCACAAGGGGCACTGGGCACAAACTGGCACCCAGGAGGTTCCATGTGAGCAGAAGGAGAAAGTTGTTTGGTGTGAGGGTGCTGGAGGCCTGGAGCAGGCTGCCCAGAGAGGTTGTGCAGTCTGCTTGTGTGGAGAGCTTCCAACCCCCCCTGGGCACTGTGCTGCTGGACAAGCTACTGTGGGTGCCCTGCTTTGGCAGGGGGTTGGACTGGATGATCCTCAGAGGTCCCTTCCAAGCCTCACCATGCTGAGGTTCTGTGAAATGCAGTTCAGTAATGCCTTAAACCAACACGAAGGAAACATTTTGTGTTAGCTTAGTCTAAAGAAGCCTGTGGACACCTTTGAGGCCAGGCACCCTGTGACAGGAGCCTTCTCATCTGTTTTTCCCTTAGCTGGGGCTTGCAGTGATCCTGAGTATTTCCAGGAAACCATTTTTCCAGTGACAAACCCTGGGTTTGTGAGGTTGCATCCTTGATTAGCAGGCTCAGGTTTTCTTAATGTTTGTACTCCTACAGGCATTATTCAGCAACTGAGGTCTTTCTTTGGCTGACAGCTGCACACTGTGCCAGCCAGACCCTGGGAAATTGTGTTGCAAAGTTGCTGCAAGCAGAGTTTCCTTTGCTTTCTGAGGTTTTCTAAGGTTCAAGAATAGTTTGAACTAAAAGTGTCAAATCAAGACAGAAGAGAAGTCTAAAACAGGCTGAGAGAGTTGGGGCTGTGCAGCCTGGAGAAGAGAAGGCTTCAGGCAGATCTTAGAGCAACATTCCAGTACCTGAAGGGGCTCCAGGAGAGCTGGGGAGGGACTTCTGACAAGGGCTGGCAGTGCCAGGCAGAGGGGCAATGGCTTTGAGGTGGGAGAGGGGAGAGTGGAGGTGAGGAAGAAATTGTTGAGAGTAGGTAGAGATCAGGACACATTGCCCAGGGAGGTCGTGGGTGGCTCCTCCCTGGAGGTGTTCAAGCCTGGGTTGAGTGAGGCCTTGAGCAACCTGTGCTGGTGGGAGGTGTCCCTGCCCATGGCAGGGAGTTGGACCTGGATGAGCTTTAATGTCCTTTCTGACCCAACCCATTCTATGAATGATGGACAAGAAGCTCAACATGAGCCAGCAGTGTGCACTTGCAGTCAAGAAAGCCAACCAGAGCCTGGGCTGCAGGAGCAGTGTGGGCAGAGGGTGAGGGAGGGGATTCTGCCCCTCTGCTTTGCTCTGGTGCAGACCCCACCTGGAGTACTGTATCCAGTTCTGGAGCCCCTGGGACAAGAGGGATGTGGAG
>VWZE01011538.1:0-10591 GCA_013396675.1 Eubucco bourcierii
CTTCCTACCTTACCATTCTATGATTCTGTGAGCTGGGTGTGAGCTCACACTGCAGCACATGGGCTGTGCAGAAGGCATGAGGTCAGCCCACCCTTGGGGAGGAGAGGGAGGACAGCAGTGTACGTATGCAGACAGCAGCACACCTGCGTGGCTGTGTGTAAACACACTCGTGCACAGGGAGCTTCCACCTGCAGAGGTGTCCCACACGGTGCTGTTTGTTCAGGCAGAAAAAACATCACTGCCCCAGCTCCTGCAGCAGAATTGTTCTGCCGCTGCTCTCTTGGGTCCCGAAGCCACTTCTGGTTTGCAGAAATAGCGCCGCTGGAGGCAGCCTTCCTGATAGGTGGAATCGTTTTCCCCGGAGGAGGAATTGGTGGAAATCCCCCACTGAGACATTTTTAGCTTTGCCAGACGAGCGAATGGCAGTGGCTGCAGCGAGCAGCAGCGGGCTGGGATGAGCTAATGGGTTTTTCCATCTCTGGTGCCTGGTTCCAGGGATTTCCACGAATCGCCGTCAGGACAGAAGGAGGCAACGAACTGCAAGTGTGGGATCTGCTGTTTCAGCTCCACTGACACGTCACTCCCTCAGGACACCCAGTGACCTGGTTAATCTAGTTCTTTGCTACTGACTTCTCCTCGTAAATGATTTATCAGCTGGCGTGGATCCCTGTTTGCTCAAGGAGGCGTGTGACGACCTCTAGCAGACCGGCTGCACACAACTACAGCCCACGTTTGGCACCTGACTGCTGGTCCCAGCTCATGACCTTTGGCACAGGGAGCAGAAGGACAGGGCTCTGGCAGAGCCTGGTGGTGAGAGCTGATGCAGGGAGCTGTGAGTCATGTTTACATGGCTCCATGGAGAGCCCCGGTGACTAAGGCATGAGCTTAGCAGTGAGCATGCTTGCAGGTCTGCCTTGGCCTGTGCTGACCCCAACAATACAGAGGTCATTCACTGTACACAGGCTGTGGGGTATGAGTCTTGGGAAGCATCAGCTGTGCCAGAGCCAGCCACTGGCTCTATGTGCTCCAGGGGAAAAATAGCATGGACACCCAGCACCATGTCCATCAAAGCAGCATCAGTGGCAAAGACACTGGTGTCTGAGCCAGACACCAGTCAGCTCTGAGACAGAGTCAGCTCTGGAGGTCTTCACATGGAGGTTGTTCTGCCCCTGTGCTCAGCACTGCTCAGGCCACACCTTGATTGCTGTGTCCAGTTCTGGGCCACTCAAGTCAAGAGAGATGCTGAGGTGCTGGAAGGTGTCCAGAGAAGGGCAGCAAGGCTGGGGAGGGGCCTGGAGCACAGCCCTGTGAGGAGAGGCTGAGGGAGCTGGGGGTGTGCAGCCTGCACAAGAGGAGGCTCAGGGCAGGGCTCATTGCTCTCTGCAGCTACCTGAAGAGAGGTTGTAGCCAGCTGGGGTTGGGCTCTGCTGCCAGGCTGGATGTTAGGAGAAAGTTCTTCACAGCAAGAGTGATTGGCATTGGAATGGGCTGCCCAGGGAGGTGGTGGAGTCCCCATCCCTGGAGGTGTTGAAGCAAAGCCTGGCTGGGGCACTTAGTGCCATGGTCTGGTTGATTGGTCCTCTGGTTGAGGACTGGGTGCTAGGTTGGGCTGGGTGAGCTTGGAGCTCTCTTCCCACCTGGTTGATTCTCTGATTCATCATGCATACACATAGGTCAATATACACACAAAGTGGTCAATACATGAAACTCTGCAGCTAGAAAATAAAAAGTTGGTACAGATCTGAAGTCAAGCACTGAAGCCAGGCAAGTGAAGTATGATCCTGCAAGCTTTACATCCTGTTTTTATGTGAGAGGCTAAATGACAGTGGAAAGAGATCAGATATTGCAACTTGAACACTCCCAACCCCCCTCCAAAAAATGACTATGGGCAGCTGCCTGCCTTTCTTCCAGGCCAGCAACCTCTGTTTCCTGCTCTGATTGTTTCAAATCCAGTTACCTGAAGTTATGCCTGTTCTGACAAATATGGTGCAGCATGGGGGAGGTCCTGTTCCCTTGGGTGCTGTGTGCATGACGCAGGTCACAGAGGTGAGCGTGGGAGGCACAGCTCAGGCGAGCTGCTTGATACAGGCACTGGGAAGCTCAGAAGAGAGCTGTGTGACAATCAGAAATACAGAACTGTTTAAGAGGAGGCTGGATGAGGCACTTAGTGCCATGGCTTAGTTAATCAGAAGGGTTGGGTGATAGGTTGGACTCGGTGACCCTAGAGGTCTTTTCCAATCTGGTTGATTCTGTGAAAATCTTCCCGTTGGAACATGTAGGGCCTGGCTGAACTTCCTGATGGCTGGAGGCTGTTTGATATGGGCAGTAAAAAGGGAAGCTGAGGAAGCCCCCTCCAGCACTGGCTGGCACAGCCCCTCCTTCAGGAAGCATGGTGACACACCACACAAGGGCCACACATCACCAGGGAGGGCTGGCTCAGACGGCAGCCTCACGTGTGCAGAAATGTGCCGTGGGTTTTCTTCCCACAGAAGGGTGGCTCTGCAGCAGCTCTCAGTCCTCTGGCTCCTGAGAGGTGGTTTTGTTCATAGCCCAAGATGGAAAGTGTAGCTCCTGATGCATTTTCTGGGGGCATACCACAGGTTTCCTTTCCTTGTGCCTCAACAGGAACCTCTGTGTTCCTGCACCACATGCTCTCACTCTGCACGGTGGGCAGCACAGCTGGGGGGATGCTCAAGAGCTAATCCCACCTCAACAAGAGCAGCTGTAGCTGTGCTGTGGCTCAAACCCCCAGGGCAAGGCCTCAAGAACACAGTCAGTCTAGTCTGAGCCTACACACCCTGCGATGTCCTAGTCATAGCTGCAGAGCAGTGAGGCAGGACAGGGGAAGAAAGGAAGGCTGGCAAGTTATCCCAAAAGCATAGTCCCAGACTTTTAATATGAGTGGAAGCATCTTAGATAGAAACTTCACTGTGAATTTCCAAGTGTTGTCAGACACATACATATGTGTGTGTGTATATATATATATATGTATGTATGTATGTATGGGCAACTCAGGGTCTCTAGGCTTAGTTTCAAGTCCAAACTCACTGAGTGTTCACACCACTGCTTCCATATGTGCCCTCCAAACAGCAGAGGAGAGTCATAGAATCATAGCATGGTCAGGGTCAAAAGGGACTTCTGAAGGTCACCTAGTCCAATCCCCTCTGCAGTAAGCAGAGAATCAGAGAATCCTAGAATCAGCCAGGTTGGAAGAGAGCTCCAAGCTCACCCAGCCCAACCTAGCACCCAGTCCAACCTAGCACCCAGCCCTGGCCAATCAATCAGACCTTGGCTCTAAGTGCCCCATCCAGCCTTATCTTCAACACCTCCAGGGATGGGCACTCCACCACCTCCCTGGGCAGCCCATTCCAATGCCAATCACTCTCTCTGCCAACAACTTCCTCCTAACATCCAGCCTAGACCTCCCCTGGCACAGCTTGAGGCTGTGTCCCCTCCTTCTGTTGCTGATTGCCTGGGAGAAGAGCCCAACCCCACCTGGCTACAACCTCCCTTCAGGTAGCTGCAGAGAGCAATGAGCTCTGCCCTGAGCCTCCTCTGCAGGCTGCACACCCCCAGCTCCCTCAGCCTCTCCTCGCAGGGCTCATGCAGGGAAATCCTCAATTTAGATCAGGCTGGCCAGAACCCTCTTGAGCCTCCCTTGAATATCTCCAGGGTTGGGGCCTCAGGTGGCTCCCTGGGTAGCCTGTTCCAATACCTTCATGGTACAGAACCTGTTCCTAACATCCAATCTAAATCTACTCTTCTCTAGTTTGAACTCATTTCCCCTCATCCTGTCACTACAGGGCTTTGTAAACAGCCTTTCTCCAGCCTTCTTGTGGGTCCTCTTCAGGTACTGGAAGGTGGTTATTAGGTCTCCCTGGATCCTTCTCTTCTCCAGGCTGAACAACCCCAGCTCCCTCAGCAGAGGTGTTCCAACCTTCTGATCATTTTGGTGCCCCTCCTCTGGACCCAGTCCATCAGAGCTTGGTCCTTGCAAAAGCTGTGTCCTTCCCAGTAGCATAAGTACTTCTGGCTTACTTTGCAGACTCAAACACATTCACTGAAGACAGAACAGATGTAGACTGATGCAAGTGCAGGGCTCTCCAAAAGCATTCCCTCAGGGTGCTGAAAGAAGAGCTGAGTTTCCTCATTGACCTCTTCTGCAGCCAGTGCACAGATTTAGCAATAGCACATTAAAAGACCACTCAGAAACTCTTTGGCAAAACCAGGATGGAGCCTCTCTCCTCTCATCTCCAGTCTACTGGGCTGAGGGAGAGATTGCTTCCAGGTGCCTTCTTTGTCCTGGTCCTAGCAACACAAGGCCATTTTTGGACCCATTCTCTGTCTGTCCCAGGGGAGATTCATTTGCATTTTTTTGCCACAGCCGAGCAGGTATTTTCATTAGTTGTTCACACAGAAACCATTTGATTGAGCTGTTCTGGTTTTGCTGTGGTAAGGTCACCCATCTGTCAGAGCAGCACAAGGCAGAGAGGCCACATACCTCTCAGCTGGGTCTTGGCATCCTACAGGGGTGCTCCAGTCAAGGCTACAGCTACCTCATGTGTAATCAAAGCCATTTTCCTTTACCAACACTGTTTTAGGAAGACTGACTCAGAGTTGAGGCACCTGACCCCAGCATCTTATACATGGTCACTGCTGCTGAGGTTCACATTACATGTGCTGGCAAGATTGCAAACAGGAGGGTACAGTTGTAACACCATCACAGGCTCACAGGATGTCAGGGGTTGGAAGGGACCCAAGAGATCATCCAGTCCAACCCCCCTGCCAGAGCAGGACCAGACAATCCAGCTCAGGGCACACAGGAACACATCCAAACAGGCCTTGAAAGGCTCCAGAGAAGGAGACTCCACAACCTCTCTGGGCAGCCTGTGCCAGGGCTCTGGGAGCCTTACCTGAAAGAAGTTGCCCCTTGTGTTGAGCTGGAACCTCCTGTGCTGCAGCTTCCATCCATTGCTCCTTGTGCTATTCCAGGCTGCAGTGAGCAGAACCTGTCCCACCTCTCCTGACCCCCAGCTCTCAGATAGTTATAAACATTTATTAAATCCCCTCTCAGTCTTCTCTCTCCAGACTAAGCAGCCCCAGGTCCCTCAGCCTCTCCTCACCAGGCAGTGCTCAGTCCCCTCAGCATCCTCGTAGCCCTCCCTTGGACTCTCTCCAGCAGATTCCTGTCTCTCTAGAACTGAGGAGCCCAAAACTGAAGGCAATACTCAAAATGAGGTCTCAGCAGGGCAGAGTAGAGCGGGAGGAGAACCTCCCTGGATCTGCTGGACACACTCTTCTTAATGTCCTCCAGGATCCCGTTGTCCCTCTTGGCCACCAGGGCACATTGCTGCCCGTGGATGTTCTCCATGGGCAAGGGGAGTTAGAAGCAGAGTGGTTAGTTGGGTTAGCAGCAGAAAGCAGAAGCCACAGCAGCTCCCAGAGAGAGTGAGAGACTCTCTACCTTATCTGTATTTGTGTCCTTGTTTTTATACATCTCAGCAAGCCTATGAGTGCAGCAGACATCACCAATGTTTGCTTTTCATAGCCTATCATCTAACTTTTTTTCATTAAAATATTCCAATTAGCCTCAAACCAGCACAGGTAGTAAAGTTTGGTGCCAGCCTGTGTCCCCTCTTAGGCTGTGGCAGTCAGCTCTCAGGGTGTTTTGAGGATGGCAGAGGTTATGAATAGGAGTTCTCAGGAAATACTGAAAGAAGGTCAGCTAAGTAACTTTAAAGTCAATTAGAAAGAGTCTATTAACACTGTCTGCTAATAGCCAGCTCTGATAGACTCCCATCATTCCTATTGCCAGCATCTCCATTCACAGGAGGAAGTATTTATGACCCTTCCCCTTCTACAGGCTGGTTTATCTCATTTTAAGTAAAGCATGACCATACCTCTATCAACATTAGGGGCATTAACTCTTCCTTTTTGCCGCCCTCCTTAAGAAGGAAAAGAAACATTCAGATCTTCAAGTGGAAAGTGAATCCCAGCGAGTGGCTGTGGATGGGAACCGCTAAGTGCCTGGCTGCTGGTTTTTTAATTGAAACAATAAAGACATTTACATACAAATGGCTTTGGCAATGCGGGGTTTAGGCTTTGTTGGAGTTCACAGCCCTGTGTTTCTGAAGGGCAAGCACAGCAGCAAAGGCTTTGAGGAGGCAGGGGCTCTCAGCCCAGCAGAGCTGATGGCCCATCAGGGAAAGCAGGAACCCAATGTGTGCGAGGCTGAAGTCTGCAGGATATAGAATCATAGAATGGTAAGGTTGGAAGGGACCTCAAGGATCATCTAGTTCCAACCCCCTGCCATAGGCAGGGACACCTCCCACTAGGACAGGTCACTCAAGGCCTCATCCAGTCTGGTGCTGAACACCTCCAGGGAGGTTGTGGAGCACAGAATCACCCAAGGTGGTCTTTGATCACCTTGGGTGATTCTGTGCTCCACAACCTCCCTGGGCAACCTGTGCCAGTGTCTCTCCACCCTCACTGTAAAGAACTTCTTCCTAACATCCAGTTTCAATCTCCCCTCTGCCACTTCAAACCCATTGCCCCTTGTCCTGGCATTGCAAGACCTTGTCAATAGTCCCTCCCAGCCTTCCTTTAATACTACAAACCTTAAAAGGAGCCAGGCAGAGGACATTTATGGCAACCTCTTGCCCTCCACAATGCCCCACACTGATTTGAGGTGCTCTGAATCCTTCCACCTCCCACACGGCTAAGCAGGGAAGTGAGGACTGTGTGGCGTTACTCAGGCCTTTCAGCTGGAGAACCCCAATCAAATGCCCTGGCAAAGCACTTTGGCTTGGCTTGTACATCACCTGCCCTGTGCCATGCACCCACTGTATTGCAAAATCCCCTGCTGGCATGACTAAGTGTCACCCTCTGCAGCCTCAGCTTCTGTTTCTACCTCTTATGGCCCCAAAGCGGAGACAAGGAAGTGCCAGACGCTTTCTGTTCTCCTTGCCTAGGACTCTCTGGCCATGGGTGTTTTTGACTCCAAGGAGAGGAGGGGACCCCTTGGTCAACACTGTTGTGTGAGTGGCTAAATGCAACCAGATCTGAAGCCAGCCAGCGCTGCTGACATCAAGGAAAGGGGAAGCGGCCGTCGACTCCAGGCAGTGCTAGCAAAGATCTGCAAGAGGCAGCTAAAAATAGGGCAGCTCCCTGCAACACTTCCGTCCTGCCTTTGACAGACTCTCAACTTTCACATCCCATGGGCCTTGCTGTTTCCTTCTCGCAGGCCTGCCCACGTCACAGAGCAGCCCTTCCTGCTTTGAAGCGTCGGCAGCTCCCTCCCACCTTGGTCTAGGGGCTTGCTTCCCCTACCCGCCTTACATGTACGTTGGTTGCAAAAGAGGGGCAAGCCCCCAGCGACAGTCTCACTCTGGGAAGACACTGGAAGCCCCAGAGACACTGAGGACCAAAAAAAATGCTTTCCACAGTGGGATGCTTTCTCAGTGAATGAAATGGTGGATTGAATGAAATGAAATGGGGATTGAAACTGGATGTTAGGGTGAAGTTGTTTGCAGTGAGCTTTCCCCCTGTGAAAGCTTGCAGTGCAATTGAAAAACAAGCAAGCGAAACAAAACAACAACAACAAAAAACCAACCCAAACCAACAACCAAAACAAACCAAACCCAACAAGGAACAAGCATTCAAAACACAGTTTTTAAAGCTCTGCTATAAGGTCAGGTTGAGAGAGTTGGGGCTCTGCAGCCTGGAGAAGAGAAGGCTTCCAGGAGACCTTAGAGTAGCCTTCCAGGATCTGAAGTAAGCTACAGGAAGGCTGGGGAGGGACTATTGACAAGGGCTTGGAATGCCAGGACAAGGGGAATGGGTTTGAAGTGGCAGAGGGGAGATTGAAACTGGATGTTAGGAGGAAGTTTTTTGCAGTGAGGGTGGTGAGACACTGGCACAGGTTGCCCAGGGAGGTTGTGGAGCACAGAATCACCCAATGTGATCTTGATCACATTGGGTGATTCTGTGCTCCACAACCTCCCTGGAGGTGTTCAGGACCAGGCTGGTGTTTGCTTGAGTGCCCTGGGGTAACCTTGCCAGACACTGCTTTCCATTTTCTTGAAAATCTCAGATCTGGAAATGGCCTGGACCTGCTTTTTGGAGTAAAACTGAAAACAAATGAACCCAGGATGCAGAGGAAGGGATGAGAAAGGGAACCCTTCTGCATGGTCTGAAGTTCAGATGCCCTTGCCCTTGGAGGCAGGGAGGTGGTTGGTAGCAGGTCCATGGTGTTTCATGGGCACTGGATGGGTGGCACATCAAAGATGCAGTGCACTGTAGGAAACACAAGAGTGTTGCCAGTCTGCCAGTGCTGTGTGTGAGAACAGAGCTCAGCATGGGTTCTGCAGCCCCCAACACAAACAGAACATGGAAGTGTTGGAGCCAGTCCAGAGGAGGCCACCAAGATGCTGAGAGGGCTGCAGCAGCTCTGCTATGAGGACAGGCTGAGAGAGTTGGGGCTGTGCAGCCTGGAGAAGAGAAGGCTTCCAGGAGACCTTGGAGTGGCCTTCCAGGATCTGAAAGGGGCCTACAGCAGGGCTGGGGAGGGACTACTGACAAGGTCTTGTAATGCCAGGACGAAGAGGAATGAGTTTGAACTGGCAGAGGGGAGATTAAAACTGGATGTTAGGATGAAGTTCTTTGTAGGGAGGATGGTGAGACACTGGTACAGGTTGCCCAGGGAGACTGCTTGGAGGTGTTCAGGACCAGGATGGATGAGGCCTTGAGTGACCTGTTCTAGTGGGAGGTGTCCCTACCTATGGCAGGGAGTTGGAACTGGCTGAGCTTTGAGGTCCCTTCCAACTTAAACCATTCTGTGATTCTGTGATTCTGTGATTCAATGATTCTGTGATTCCATGATTCTATGATTCTGTGATTCCATGATTCTGTGATTCTATGGGTGACCATCAGCCTCAAGTTGAGGAGATAGCAAAGCAGTCTGTTATTCCAGATGAAATGGGGGCTGTTGAAAGTGGCCAGGGCTATTTATCAAAGGTTTTCCCAAATCCTGGCAAAGCAATGCCCGTGGAAAGCTGGGCTGAATGGGAACCTATTAGTGTTTCTGTCTTTCCTGCTTTTCAGTCCAGCAGGTACCAGGAAGGCCATGCTGGACTCCTGGTAAAGACAAATTGAATCAGTGAAATCCAAGATGAGGGCTTTGCCTTCTCTGGACCACAAGAATAAGAAAAAAGTTACCACCTTGTAGCTGCAGGGGCAGGGTCCAGGCAGTCCGGGAGGTGATGCACTCCTCCAGGAATTTCAAGTCTTGTTGTTTTGGCCTCAGGGTCTCAAGTAAAGAGATCTGGTCTTGAAAGAGAAATACTTGACAGACTCTGATTCTGCTCCCAGATATCAGGAGCAAATCAAGAAAGCCAGTTAAGCTGTAAAAGGGCTGAGGGTGAGGAAGAACTGGGCCCCTCACTGGGTGTAGGGGATGCTGTCTTGAGTTAGCCTCTGTGGAGCCCTGATGCTGGCAGAGGACTAGAGTGTGGAGAGGCTACCTTGGGGAGAGGGCCAGAGGTTGGTGGAGCAGACCAGGAAAAGACACACCTGGTCAAAGAGCTCCCAGCCAGCCCCCAGGACAGCCTGGAGGGAATAAAAGCCTTGATAGGAGCTGGCTGCTTCAGGCACTGGGTGGTAAAACAGCAGAAGATCACTCTGCTCTTCAGTCACACCCAGACCAAGCCAAAAGCTATTTCCTGAAGCCTCTTTGTCACCAGGCTCCTTTGGAGGACTGGCAGCATTCCGTGCACACCTAATGATGGTGAGAACAGGGCCATGGCAGAAGGGTGCAGCCCCAGGTCTAGGCAGCTGCTGTGGCTACACATCTGTGTACCCATGGAGGAGGATGCTGGGGGTGGCTGATGCTGTTCCTCAGCAGGCAGCTTTACGTTTCTTAGTCTGGTGCAGAAGAGAAGCATTCGTAAGCTCTCACTTTTAAGCCTTGCTAACCACTCTCCTCTTGAGACTCATGTGCATAGGTTTCCTGGGTAGTTGGTTTGTGGTTTGTTTTTTATCATTGAAATTTAGCATCTGGTTCTTAATGCAGCATCTTTTGTCTCTCTTGATCCACAAGAGGTCACTAAGGTGGGCAGCTTTGGCCCCTGGTGAAGCTGTGCCTCTGTGTCCTTCAGAAGATGATGTGGAGATCTGAGGAGCTCCCCCAGGGCAGGGAATGGGATGGAGAAACAGGTCTGTAGCCCTTCGGGTCGGTCCTCACAGCAGTCTTCCTAACACAGGGACTTCGGAGGGCTCAAGGCAGTGCCAGGGAGTCAGAGCCAGGGCAGAGTATCTGCACACACAGACACGGATTGCAGCAGGTTCCTTCGAGAGAGCTGCACACGGCTGAGCTCCTCGGTTGATTTTGTTGTCCCCACACCTCTGCCTCTTCCTTCCGTTTCACTGCCAGGTGAGCACAGCGGAACCCGCAGATGGGGAGGCAGACCAGAGTTACAGCGCCCCGTGCAGGCAGGGGTCTATGTGTGCGCCTGTGTGTGTTTGTGTGTCTGTGTGTGTGTCTGTGTGTGTCTCTATGTGTGTCCGTGTGTGTCTGTACGTGTGTGTCTGTGTG
>VWZE01011538.1:20348-45192 GCA_013396675.1 Eubucco bourcierii
CCCCCCCCACCAGAGCAGCATCACCCAGAGCAGATCACACAGGAACACATCCAGAGGGTTCTTGAGTGTCTCCAGAGAGGGAGACTCCACAACCCCCCTGGGCAGCCTGTGCCAGTGCTCTGTCACCCTCACAGGGAAAAAATTCTTCCTCAGTCACATGGAACCTCCTGTGCCTCAACTTCCACCCAGTGCCCCTTGTGCTGTCACTGGGCATCACCCAGCAGAGCCTGGCTCCAGCCTCCTGGAACTCACCCCTTACATATTTAAAACCATTGCTGAGGTCACCCCTTAGTCATCTCCTCTCCCAGCAGCACAGCTCCCTCAGGCTCTGCTCATAAGATGTTCAACTTCCTTAACCATTTCTGTGGCTCTGTGCTGTATTCTCCCATGCAGCTCCTGTCCTTCTTGAGCTGGGGGCCCAGAACTGGACACAGTACTCCAGCTGAGGCCTCACCAGGGCAGAGTAGAGAGGCAGGAGAACCTCCTTCGACCTACTACCCACAGCCCTTCTAATCCACCCCAGAATGGCACTGGCCCTCCTGGCCACAAGAGCACACTGCTGTCTCATGGCTTATACTCTTTCACCCACCAGGACTCCCAAGTCCTTGTCCCCTTCACTGCCCTCCAGCAAAGAGCCAGTGCTTGCCATCTCGAAAAATGTGGGGAAAAAAAATGAGCGACAGCTCTGTTTCCGTTGTGTGACACCGCACTGGTAACACCACCCAGCAACGTGCAGACTTGTTACCTGTTGCTGTATTTAGAATGCAGCACTGCAAGTGCACTGGGATGCAGCTGTGCTGGCAGATGCTGAAATTGCTACTATGACAGCACAGGAAAATAGTGTCGTAGGTGTTGCTGTGCTAAACCGCTATTGCTTCAGCCCTAACATTTTGAGTAAGTAAAAAAAACCACCCCACACCTCTAACCAGTATTAATAGCAACACAAACCCGTGGCTAGGCTGGACTTCTGGTTCAGAAATACTTAGGGTTGTGATCACAGCCAACTTGCATATAACCTCAAGGTGCTAGCTGGGGGAAGGGGAAGTTGATTCTTTGTCTACTTACAGCTGCCACTGCTGCCCAAATCAACAGAAAAAAAATTGCAGAAGGGGAGAAATGACATTGTACAAAGAACCCAGAATTAATAAACCTCACAGGACTTGTACTAACTCTGTATTTAAACAACCTGCAAGGTAAACATGCTGCAGCCTAAAGCATTCAAGGTCTCGATAGTGCCCTTGCCAATCTCAAAGGTACTAGGCTAAGCAGCGGATACGTGGAGTCTCTTGGGTGGTCTAACAAACTTGCCAAAGCAAGCAACACTGGCATTTAACAGCTGAGCATACCCCAGCTTTCCCAATTGAGTGGTATCAAGGCAGGTTCCTCTGCAAAGTGGTTTCCTTGTTTCTCCTGCTCTTCCTGAACTGCTAGTATATCCGTATCACATCCACCCAAACATGGGAAGGACATGATGAGTAGCAACTTGCTCTGAAAGGGTGTCAGCCTTGAAGCCTGAGATGCACAGAAGCAGTCTGGGCAGTATCTGGAACTGTATTTCTGAAGTGACAAGTGATTTTACCTACAGGAAGATTCCAACACCTACAGCTACCGGGTTGTTGGCTCTTCTGGTGAACTGGTGGATGAGAAGGTATTACACAAATCTATCTGCAGGGACTGCAGAAAGATCTGCTACCCATCCCAGCAGCTGCTGACAGCCACAACAGTACAATCCTACCCTGCCCTGTTATTCAGCACCTGGCTACTGACATGTCATAACTCGTTTCTAGTTTACAAGGACAGAGTCTCAAGCCGTGCCAGGGCAGGTTCAGGTTGGACGTTAGGAAGAAGTTCTACAAGGAAAGTGACTGGCATTGGAATGGGCTGCCCGGGGAGGTGGTGGAGTGCCCATCCCTGGAGGTGTTTAAGAGGAGGCTGTATGAGGCACTGAGTACCATGGGTTAGTTAATGAGAAGGGTTAGGTGATAGGTTGGACTGGATGATCTTTTCCAACCTGGTTAATTCTGTGATCCCGTGATAGAGTTTGTTTGCTTCCACAGCCGTACACCTTCAACCACACCTCCTTGTGATCACGTTTGTGAGACCGTGCAAAGTGAGCAGCAGCAACAGCGCTAAACACCAGTGCCAAGTAAGCCAGAAAAAGGTTTTATTTCATTAGGAATGGTACATTTAAACACACATAAGACTTTGGGATTAATTTACATACTTCCGCAAAAACGCTTCCCTTCTTGAATGATACAGGAGTTAAAAAAATCATCTAATTCCAAAGGATAAGAACAAACAGTATCTGCAGTGTAAATTTCTATTAATCAAAACAACTGTGCATTCAGGAGAGTTGAAGAAATTGTCCTCTTTAACATGATTAACTTTTCCCATCACAACTCACTAATCTTTTCCTGGGATTTTGTTTGTTTTTTTTTTTTTTATTTTTTTTAAATTCCTTTTGCTGCTGTCATTACTAAAATAACCTTCCTTCCCATCAAGACTATTCCTAGCCAGACACACAGTATTCAGTTATCAGACTTTGGAGAATGAAAGCTATGTCACTTTTATAAACATCGAAAAACATGGACATGCATATTGACATTTCTGTGCAGTTTTATGGAGTCACCTGTCAAATAAGGCCTCTACATACAATACCACATATACTGGATTCCCAACAATCCTGACACCTGGATGGTTATGTCTCATGTTAACAGGAAATTCCAGCTTTCACTACTGTTTAACACCGTATTGATTCACTATCCAAATCAGCAATGTTCAACTAACCGATGTGTATTCCTGAAAGTCTGTTGCAAATGAAGCATATTATCAAGGTCATTTAAAGCTGGAACTTAAAAAAAGCCTGTTAAGCCAAGCAAGGGGGATAAAAGTGTACTCTAAATTCAGCTGGTCCATTCATTCTCACACAGAAAAAGTAGCCACAGAACCTCAAAGGAATAAAATCTATGCTTCCTGTTCTCAGACTTAATACCAAGGACAAAAGCTATCGTACATAGTATTTTGGAAGTCAAAGGCCTTGGAGGTGGAGGGGAAAGTAGGGGGCAAGAGAGGGAGAAAGCAGCGTATTGTCTCATCCCATTACCTCAGCATTATGTGTACATAAGATATCTATGATAGAAATGTTTACTAATAGCAGGGGAAAAAAAAAAAAAAAGAAAAAAAAAAAAGAAAGACTTCCCACTCCAGACTCACTGGAAGGAGAAAGCTGACAGCCCCTCCTCACAGAGATGGCCTATTTGATGACAGGCACTTTGGCAATGTAAGAGGAGGTTACCCTTTCATCATGTTTAACTCTTCCCCTCCCAGTTCTCATCTATAATTTGTCTCAAGTCTTCAGGAAACTTGAATCAAATTAAATGCATTAGGACACCTTTACAAGCGGTTAACTACGGCTGTGAGCAGAGCTCGACCTAGAACGAGATTTTCTTTTGGAGGAAGAGGGCGATGGGGAAGAAGCTATCAAGCTGGAGCGGTGGCTTTTCTGGGAGTAACTCTTTTTAGGCGTACGGCTGCGAGAGCGGGAGCGGGAGCGAGAGCGGGAACGGGAGCGAGAGCGGGAGCGAGACCTGGACCTTGATCTTGACCTGGACCTGGAGCGGCTGTCCGATCTGGAAGATCCTGTAGACCTGGACCTGCTGCGAGATCTTGAGTAACTCCTTGACCGAGATCTGCTTCTAAAGAAACACAGTTCAAAGCTGTAGTCTCGCTCCCTGCTGAAGCCACAACGCTCAGCTTCAACTGTCATACGCACAGCAGCTGAATTTCAGAGTGCTGCCAAGATATGTTACACTGCATCGCAACAGTATCTTAGGCCAAGGCCAGCAGGAACTGCTAGCCTTCACATTCTTTGCCGGCCTGGCAAAACAGGAACTGCCTAATAAAACATGTCTTCCTCTCACTCCCGAGGGGAGAAGCCACATTAATTTGTAACTATTCAGAAGAAGAGCACAGCAATGACAATTTGTACCTCTCGCATTTATTCTCACAAGACGCAGCCAAGTAAATGAGTTAGGGTTTCCTTCAAGACGCCAGAGTGGTCTCTAACCACATAGAACACCAGGCACACTTTAAGGCCTGGGAGCTTAACACCTCCTCCAGTTTTCTGTCCCTTTTTTCATGAAAAGAAATGGATTGGGTTTTGAGAGAGACAACAAAAGATCTGCAGCTAACAAGTTTTTTTAATTACTGAATGGCAGAACTGCTTTGGGTGTAGTGCAAGCAAGCCTTTTCTGTTATCCTCATAAAAAATCTGCTTTCACAACTACGAGAAACACTTCACAAGACTGTGAAGCGACTTCCCATTAAACTAAAAGGCTTTTAATTATTAAAATAATAAGGGGTTTGGTAAAGTCCTGTCATTTATTTTATGATTTAAAAAGCAGTATCTCCTTTTTCTCACCCCTAAGTGTTCCGTTTACCCTGTTTTCAGCAGGTTAGCTCTTATCTTGTTTACACTACTAGAAAGTGGTTCTCTGAGGTGATATTTAGCTTGGGGCCAAAGAATTAGATAATACTACTTTGGCATCAATGCTACCCAAATCCAAGCCCTCAGCATAATTTTATGAAGTCAGGTGACATACCTATGCCTTCTGTGGTCCTCAGTCAGCTTAATTCTGCGTCCATTCAGCTCAGTGCCATCCAATTTTTCCAGTGCACTCTTCATATCACTGTAAGATGCAAACTCCACAACCCTGTATATCACCAGGAAAAAGAAAAAAAAAAAAAGAACAGAACAACCAAAACAGTTTCAATGAAACTGAAAAAGCAAGGAGAACAAGTTTGGGCCTTAATCAATCTGTTGATTCACAGCATGAAGTTTTATCTTCTGAAAGATAATTTTTAACTTGGTTAACAGGAAGATCTGGCACTAACAGTCCTACCCATCAATACCTTTCACATCTTCTTAAACATTACCAGAACTCTCATCTGCAATGAGATGGAGAAAATTCAGGAATCTACACAAACCTGCACCAGCTGAGGAAGTATCTTTCAGTTCTCTACTAAAGTGCAATCTAAAGCTGCTCAAGAAACAAACCGGACCTGCAGATTCTCCTGCTCTATTTAGATTTTGAACACTGAACAGAAAAATACCTTTTTAAATTCCAGTTTTGCCTCAAAAAAGTCTAAGTTACACTTGCTTGTAGTAGCCCTAGAGCACTGCTTTGCCAGCACAGAGACTCTATTCATACTTGTCTCTGTACTGCAGTGTAGTGAAGGACCTTTGTAGTCTGCAGAATTAAGAAAGGAAAGCAGGCACAAGGTATTCCCTGTGGAGACCAGAGATGTTCATTTTCCTTGACTTTGTTGAATTAGTGTAAAGCCAGGGCAGACAAGAGAGTACTTTAGCCTCAGGAGTAAGATCACAAATGATTATACATAAACAACTGTAAGTTAAAGACAGAACTCAACTGTTGAAAGGTATTCTCCCTTCCCCTGCTGCTCTGACACACTGGGCAGAGACTGAGTTCAACATTACTTCTCAGTTCCTACTCACTGGCTGTGGATTGTTCTCGTGGCTTTTTTAACTGAGGAAATTTCAGCATCTAAGCCACACCATATAATTTCCTTTGTATTTTAAGGATAATCTTGCATTTAACAGCTTCAGCTAGTACACAGATTTGCACACAAAATGAGTTTACCCTTCGTTCCTGTTGTTTCGGTGTGCATCCACATAGGTGACCTCTCCAGCCTTTCTCATGACATCCTTCAAGTCCTGCACCAAAAGTTAACATTTTAGCCTTAACTAGGACATGAGTCAGTGAGCAGCAATACCCCCCAAAACTTTCTCTGCTTAACCTGCTTCAAGTTTTTATATTTATAGATGTACATAGAATTCAGAGAAGTTTCTGAAACAGCCTACATAATAGCAGCTCTGGATAGAAAGAATCCCTCATTTGTACAACTACAGTGAAAATACTACTTTTAAAATAATCCTGCATCCCAAACCCAGCTGTTAAAAGGCAATGCAAGAGTTAAAATACCAACATATGCACTGAAGTCAGAAGAAAAGCAACCTAATATTAAATGCAAATGTTCATGACTAACAACCCAGTTAAATGACAATACATGGTCGAATTCAGTCTATATGCTCACCCCCCCAACCTCACAGCAAAAATAGAATGCAAAAAGGTGTAATTACTACAGAATTAATTTTACAACAGGAAAAGTTTTCCTGAATCTCTGTCACACTACAGTGCCACATGAACAGACTTGTATTTAACTAATAGTAGACTTGTATTTAACTAACAGTAATTTTAGAGTGGCTAATGCAGCCGCTCTAAAGTCACTGGCTCAGCAACAGGATAAAGTACAAATAAATAATGTAAAAGGTCACTAAAAAGCTAAACATTTGTATAAGTCAAAGAAGTACTTTTACCAAACAGTATCTGGTATTTTAGAATCCCAGACTACTTACCACGACATGCCACAAGTGGCAGATGACATAAGAAGGTACCTTAAGCAAATTGTTGCTTGTCCAATACCTAGCTGGCCAAGAGGAACTTTCTTACATGAGAAAGGCAGAGTGATGGCTCATAGCAATATGCTTCACGGAGGTACCAGAGGCCCTGAAAGCACTGGACATAGTCTCCAGAGGTGGCTAAAGAACCCGAGGATGATCTGTGCTAGCCAATCGAGATCAAACCCAGGCAAACCAAGATCTAGATCGCCAAAAAACAGGAGTGTCATAGGAACCAAAAGGAAAATTCAGAACAGGCTAAACCCTAGAATTTAAGTCACTAGAAAACCCCCAAACCTTTGGTTCTTTTTCCTCCACACAAGAAAAATGAGAGTTAGATATACTGAGGTTGTTAGAAGAGGTTCAAAATGCACTTGTTAGAAATATGCTGAGGGAAGAAAAGACTACAAAACAAAAAAGCCCAGAAAAACTTTGTAACATTTGCCACAGAACACAAGGCAGCTCAAGTATTTTAATTAAAATCCCATCATTTTATTTTGAAAACTGGCACATGGAAATCAGTGGATATTTTCCCCATTTTGCATGTACTTAACGTAACGAAGCTTACTTAATAGCAAATGAAAAGCGGGGCCTACAGCACCACTAAAAATTACACATCACTAACTTCATCCCAATGTAGAGACAAAGAACAAAATTTCAATTCTGCTCAAGTCAATGAGAGTTTAACTGGACCAGGACTGGTAAGTCGAAAAGAAATTAGAAAATGTTCATCTACATAATGACTTTCTAACTGAGTAACTTGAAGCTTTAAAAGGGAGAGCACCCCAAGCTTGCCGCACTATATACCGAATTCTGAGGACCATCATCATGAAGTATCATTTGTAATAATAATGGCAACATCACCAAGATGCTGACATTCTTGCTCAAAACAGAGTTAAGTGTGCATGTGTTACAAAAGCTCAGAGTGCATGACATTACTACAGGAATTCAAGTTACTCACGGGACCAGATTTTATCCTAAGTTTACTCCTCTGGTTAACCTCAAGCAGCACAAGAATACCCTGCTGTTCTTAGCAGCAAAGAAAGTGGAGGATAACCATAGATAGGAAACCTACATATTAAAAATTGCATCTGGATGTAACTGCTTGAAAATTCACAGCTATTGTAGAACTAAAGAGGCAGAAATGCTCTGAACATGCAGAAATGTTAGGAGAATTCTGACAATTTGCCTACTACTTAGATCTGAGATTATCTATTAACAGTACAGTCAGTAATTTGAGGAAATATATCTGAATACAAACTTTATTAGCAAGTTGGTGGTTGTTTTTAAGTTTTGGCAAGTTGGTTTTTGGGTTTTGTTTTTATGTGGCTTTAATATCTGAACACTGTAACTTTTAAAGGAGAAAGAAACTGTCAAAGCACAAGGAGATGCACACACCAAAGAAGAAATTAGGGGTCTAAGTTTTAAAGCAAGGTTCAATACCTATTATACTTCTTAGAAGCTCAGGAGTTAGAAAGGAAGAATAATGCCACTACTGTTAGTGTATTAGCTGTTTTAATCTGTTGGGTAAGTAGCATAGTTAAAAGAATTTGAAACAGTACAGTCAGTAATAAAGCAGTATGGCTTCAAAAGTACGTGAGGCTTGATACGGATGTTATCTTCATATGTTTTCTGTTTTAGACAGGTATCAAGCAGTAAAGTTTCTTATGCTAACGTACATATTTAAAGAGAGTAATTAAAACATTTAATTAGAATCCTGAAGATTCATTGGTAAGAAATCTGAATTGAGTGAGCTTCAGTCTACAATGTTAAGTATACATAAAGCCATTATAAATATTCACAAGTTACAGAATTTGGGTTGTTTTTTTTTTCAAGTCATGAATTTAACACCAAACAGCATTACAGGATTTATGCTTCTTAACACTCCATGCTAGCTTACTTCTCTGGCCCCTACTGTCATTTCCAAGGGCTGTGTTTTATAACAATCTCTTCACATACACAGATAACATACCCAGAAGATACCTAGATCAAATCCACTTGCACATCAATTCAACTCAGAAGTTGTTTTTTTGTTGTTATTCAGTAATTAACACAACTGTATAATTATGAACCTTTTGAACCTGTCGAGCAGAAGATAAACTCAGTTCAACCATTTATCTGCTGGACTGGACCCAAGCTCTTATGAAACAGATCAGCAGAGCTCCAGACAAGACAAACAGCCTCCTCTTGTGGACTCAGCTGCAAGATCAAGGCTCTGAATATTCGATGAGTTCTACTCCACCTTTCAGTACCCGAATTAATGTACCTTTATTCAAAGAATACAAAGGTTAATGAACAAGACTACACTCACCTTTTGTAAATAGCATCTGTTCTTATGCCCTTAAAAACTTACTATAGACTATAGTATGCAGAACAGTACTAAATGAATTGATCATATGGTTATTCTGTTACAAACTAAAAATTAGCAAAACATTATCAAGGGATAAAAAAAAAAAAAAACCAAACAGGAAAGATGCTAAAAAAAGCTTCAAAATAATTACTGAAAAATTTTGGCATTTAAAAATACCCACAATAAGCACACTTGACATAGTAGCTTTCTTAAGAGCCCCTTTATTATCCTACCTCAACCATGCATCACGTCACAAAAACATTTTGCAAACCAGAAGACCACAAATTTCACTCAAAATAAAGGCACACACTTCCAGATGGAAGAATACAAAAGCAGTAGCACATAATTTGAATGGATGTGACGCTCTAAGAATTCAGAAACAACCCAGAGTCCTCTGAAGTTTCATCAGCTGGTGAACAAATGTGAGCAAGAATCAGTTCCCACCTACAAAAGCTAGTTCTAGAACTACTTGCACAGCTGTGAAGCAAAACACTTCAAGTGTTTGTTTTATTAAGAATGGTTCATTAGTTACAAATACCTGTAACCCAAATAAACTTGAAAATCTCATCAGCTTCAGGATCCCTATTTTCCATGGCAGCTTAGGTCCCTGCCATGGCAGTCTGAAACACACCCACGTTGATTGCTGCTCCTGGAATAGTATCAGGGGCTCTAAATGCACCTGTAGTGTTTGTACAGCATTTTGACCAGAAGTCTGCTGTTGTAGCTAGATTAGGAAATTGTCTGGGTGCTAGCTTTCATGATGTTCAAACAGAACACCTAGCTCTTTTCTGATAGAATCTAACAGCTTCAAAGTACACTGGAGTGTCAGGGACTACCACTTCAATAAACACAGTGCCATCCATACAATGATCAAGGTATTCCCAGACTGTAAAGCACATTATCATCTGTGATTTTGAGGCAATAAGTCTGATTTGTTCTACACATTCTCTTCCAGGTGTTTTGAGTGTGATCACTTGGTACAGAAGTCAACCTACGGTTTTGAACTGATCCAGTTGATTGCAGGACCAGTACTGCAAAGCTGCAGAACATTAGCAGAATCAACTTCTGCTCTTCACTCTATGGGAGCCATAAAGACTTGAAACAATTGTGTGTACCTTGATATGTTCAATCAGGCTTTCTCACTAGAACCATGTACTGCCTTGGAAAATGCCAAGACAATGCCATATTGTAGATGCTACTTCTCTTTTCTCCAAGAGTGGAGACAATCTTCACCGTTATTAGATCCCTTCAAGGATCATCTGGTCCATCCAGATGCTTTCAGGTCCCTTCTGATCTGGCATGCTACGATTATGATTCTACGGTGAAGTGTCTGAATGTTAATTTCCAGCATTCACTGAAGCATTTTTGTCTTTTTTTTTTTTTTTTTTTTAAATTCAGGATAAATATTTATGATGGCTTTAGTAAGAAATCAGGCTGAGAGCAGTCTACTTACAGAGCAGAAAAGTAAGGTGTCAAAGATAAAAAAAAAGAATATGTCAACTCACCTGCCAGCTGATACGGGATGAAAGGTTTTCAACTATGATCCTGTGTTCAGTTCGAACAGGAGGTCCATATCGGCTAGAAGAGTTCAGAGGGGGAAAAAAAAATCCCCAGTGTAAGGAATTTAGAACTTCAGAATTATCTGATGTTTGCTACAGTTTGGCGAGAGATTTAAGTATTTTCCTTGTTGCTGGACTGCAGATTTGATTCTCCCTAGTCAATAAAGTATTTGAGAGTCCACTACAAGAGGAAAGCTGCTATTAAAAAAGATTTTGATGAAGAACTTCATACCAAGGCAGTCAATAGAGCTGCCATTTTGTCTAGATACAAGAAGTAAGTTGCCTAGTAGAACAAAAGTAATGTAAAGAGAATTAGTTCAGTTTTGGTATTTGGTAGGTCTGGCTCACCCATATGGTTTTGCATAATAGTAATTTAAAGGGCAATTGAAAAAAAAAAAAGAATGTTCTCAGTTGGTAGGAGAAATTATGCTTTATGTCTGGAAGACAGAGACACACTTGTTCTGTGGGTAAAAATATTCTTCATTAAAATGAGAGCTAGGTAACTGGTTGTCCTGAAATAACTGTGGCACCTTACAGTTCCTGAATGAAAGCTGTTGTTTTTTCACTTAGTCAAAAACTGAAGACCTCCTAAAAAAAAAAAAAGGATAATGTGGCTTGAATGCGTTCACACAGAAAAGTTAAGATCTCTGGAAAGACTACTGCTCTTGCAGGTCATTTCTGTTCCCAATCCTAATCATTCTGAATCCAAAGGGATCTGAGAATTTGGGAAAAGGTATACTAGCCTTCTGATATGCAGTGCAGGATTCTAACAATGGCACTAGTTTGTATTACTACAGAGAGATTCAAGAATCATGAACACTGACCTTAAAATTATTCTCATCTTCTCCTCCCACAGAAACATAATCCTGTGTTGTGCGTATTGATTTGTACACTGAAGCACAGGCAATTTCATTTCAGTGCATACCTCAAAGTGTCCCAATTTTTTTCAGACCATCCAGATCTTCCAGGCACTTAAAGAGAGGTCCCAGAGTCCCAAAACTGGCAGGATGAGTCTCATTTTTCCATTATTGCAAACCGCAGTCTCTTCCTGTCTGGCATCAGCAGTCTGATGCCATGAACATGACTACAACGTCAGATGCCCACGACCTCCAATCACACTTCCTACTTTAAAAGTCCACTTCTAGCCTGGACCTCGGACCAATTATACCGCATCAAGGTTACTGCCACTAAAGAAAAAATAATCTAATTAGCATACTTGCATATGCAAATTAGATGTTCCAGACACTGGTTTGTAATTGGCAGCAATTCTCACTTTGAAACAAATGCAGAGGTTTATGTCAGTTAAGTCTGTCTTTCCTCCAAAATGCTGTGCACAGGCCACAGCTATAAATGTTTCTACTGAGTATTCTGTACCTATCTCTTTCCCTTATGAGGAATGGCTGAGGGAGGGGTCTCTGTAGCTTGGAGGAGAGTGAGAGGTGACCTCATTCATGTTTATAAATATGTAAAAGGTGAATGTCAGGAGGACAGAGCCAGGCTCTTCTCAGTCTATGTCCAATGACAGGACAAGGAGCAATGGGTGCAAGCTGGAGCACAGGAGGTTCCACGTGAACCTAAGGAAAAACACTTTCACTGCGAGGGTGACAAAACACTAAAACAGACTGCCCAGAGAGGCTGTGGAGTCTCCTTCTCTGGAGACATTCAGAGCCTACCTGAATGCATTCCTGTGTGAGCTACTCTAGGTGTTCCTGCTCTGGTGGGGTGTCAGAATAGATAATCTTTCAAGGTCCCTTCCAACCCCAAACATTCTGTGATTCACACAAGCAGACATAAAGCACTGAGATTCCACCAAACTACTACACTCTGCATATATGCAAGTCTGCAGAACTTTCACAAAGTCCATGGTAGGCTGGCACAGTGTTCACCATTGGCTTCAAATAACTGGAAGTGAACACCACCACAAATACTGTATGTTCACTACAGGTATCCTAGACAGGAGCCACATTCTGTTTCTCAGATTCTATTGTTGGACAGAGGCCCTCCTTCAGCAAGGCACCTGCTCAGTCAGGAAGCTTAGCTGACTGGTATTTAAACAGTTCTGTACGTGCTGATTATCTCCTGCCCTAGCACTCTTTCTCAAAGAGTTCCTTGTGTATGCTGTGTTGAAGTAAGCACTTTGATAGCCATACAACTCAAATTGTGAAAGCCTGGTTTAATGATCTACAATAATTCTCCTTAGCCTGTGAGCTCAGACAAAAGCCTCAATAGAGAAGCTGTGGCATTCTTCCTGATTTAGTGTTAAAAATAGGCAATCCAACTGCAGCATTACTCCTTCACATCATTTATGTAACAGTAGAAAGCAAGACCAATGCAGTGCCTACAACATGGAGAGGGAGCAGTTCCTAATAGGTTTGTGAACCTCTTATGAGCCAGTTAAACTGCTTTAATACCCACATTCTCTTCAGCCAGAGCGGTTAAATAATAGCAATGAACCTCCAAGGCTGGAGGACGTAAAACTTCTTTCATGAAGCTATGCAAGGAAACAGAGTTTGATCTCTAACTCCAACCACAAGAAGAAAATACTATTTTAGTACAGTTCTTCAGTTAGTATGTTTGTAGGAAACAAGAGAACAGATCACCTACCTAGATCCACTCTGCGACTGGTAATAACTGAACCGTTGTGGGAATCTGCCTCTTCCTCTTCGGGCTCGAGCATGCTCAATTGTGACCCTTACGATAGGAACAAAAGGAGACAAGCAAACAAAAACTAAAACATAGGCTTTAAGTATTTGTCACTGACTTCAATCATTTGCAACTGGAAGCATATATGCACAAACAAGAATCGTCTTGCCCTTGCAAGCAGTGATTTATACATCACAGTCGCTGGCATTTCTTAAAGAGCCAGAAGAGTGGAATGAGACTCTTGCCTCATTTATCTCCCTCACACATTCATGGAAATTGCCACAGGTCTTTAATTCAGATTGAAACAATTCAATTTGCTCATCCACAGCTCCAGAGTAATCACAGAGCGAACTGAGTACCAAAATAAGCAACAACCTAATGACCTAAACACAGCTTTCACAATTAAAATAACAATCACTGCAACATACGATGACTACAGTCCGGATAGTTGCAAAATGAAGGGCAACACTCAAAATTATGAGAGGTATCCATTTATCTTTTTTAAGTCAACAGATAAAGAGCAGTAAGTTCAATTCACTTCTACTTACATTTCTACTGACAAGCCCTAAAATTTGCTTTGAAGTAAAGTGCAAGTGGAAAAAACAGTCAGCTCTGCTCAAAAACATCCCTTCTCCAGTCCCAAATTAGAGACTGTAGCCAGGGTCTCACTGAGTCTTCTTAGGTACTGTTACAGAAGGTGTACCCCATCAGAGAGCCACAAGAGACAGGTGTCACAGCACAAGCTAATGCACCTTATGTGGATACAAAGCACTACTGCTGTTAATGGAAATGATATCACACACTTACCTTTCATCACATAACTCTTTACCATTCAGTTCATAAATTGCATCATCAGCATCCCTGTGGTCCTCAAATTCCTAGAAAGAAAACAGTAATAAGAATGTGTTTTCCATTATCGTATATTCAAATATTAGAAAACATGTTTTCTTTATAAATTTCACATTTCTGCAGCATATATCAGTCAGAACTTTGAACAAGGAAGCCCATTCATGACTGAAAAGCTAAGATGTTCCCATGTGGGACAGCAATGTGCCCTTGTAGCCAAGGGGGCAAATGGCATCCTGGGGTCCATTAGAAGAGCATGTCCAACAGGTCTAGGGAGTTTCTTCTCCCCCTCTATTCTGCTCTAGTGAGACCACACCTAGAAAACTGCATCCAGCTTTCAGTTCCTCCATTTAAGAGAGGCAGGGGATCTGCTGGATAGAGTCCAACGCAGCTATGAGGAAAACTGCAGGACTTGAACATCTCTTTTACGAAGAAAGACTGAGAGAACTGGGACTGTTTAGCCTTGAGAAGGCTGAGAGGGACCTTACCCACATCTATAAATGTCTGAGGGGCAGGTGTCAAGATGAAGGTGATAGCCTGTTTGTCCTGGTACCCAGTGACAGGAAAAGGAACAAGAGGCACAAGCTGGAACACAGGAGGTTCCACCTCAATGCGAGATGCTTCTTTATCGAGAGGGTGATGGAGTACTGGAACAAGCTGCCCAGAGAGGTTGTGGAGTCTGCTTCTCTGGAGACTTTCAAAACCTGCCTGGGATGCGTTCCTGTGCATCCTGCCCCAGGTGATCCAGCTTTGGTAGGGGGGCTGGACTCAATCATCTCTGAAGGTCACTTCCAACCCCTAACATTCTGGGACTCTCGATAATTTCTTCTCTTTTCACACAGAATTCCTTTGGTTTCCCTCAGTTGTTTCAGTGGAAGTATTTTCAGTACCTAGATAAACTATATTAATTATAATTTCTGGTTTATTAGAGAAATATCCAAAATACTTTTTGGAAGAGCCGGGGCAGCGGTGGGGGATTACTCCAAAGCACAGAATTTAAAATGGGGCTCTGCATACAGGGAAATCTGATCTAACAGCACGGGCTGATCAACTGCAAGCAAAAGGAGGAGAGCTGTGTATTTCCAAAACTCTCTTAAGGGATCTAGGTCTGATTCAATTATTACTGAATTGGCAAAGAAAGTAAACTGGGAAAAAAAGCCCTTCCGATCTTCCTCTGCACAAATTCAGCTCAGTAATCTGCCAAAAAGGTGCCTGTGTAAGAATAGCAAGAAACATAAGCCCCACTTCAGCACCAGCCACCTGTGGGCCTGGATCAGTTATACCATGCAATTCCATACACCAGCAATGGAATCAGTCGCCTTGGCAGCAATGCTGCTTTAGTCAGCCCAAGTAGCCTCTGCCCACTATCTATCCCACTGGCTCTTGGCAAAGCTCTTTGTACAGCACTGCAGGAAACTAGGTCAAGAAACTTATCCAGAAGAAAAACAGCACTTTGTGCCGGAAGTGGGGTGAAAAAGACGGCGTTATTTTTCAACTGCTTCGGCTTCCCGAGTACGTCCATTATGTGGCTGAACAACCATGGCAACACCATGTGAGGCAACAGGAGAAAGGAAAGAAATAAAGCAGCAAGATCCAGCAGCTGGCAAGGGACTGCTTGAACCAAGTGTGGATGGAGAAAAATAAATTGTGGAACCACAGTCTGAGAGCAACAACCAACAGAGAAGCGGCTTCTCAAGCTGAAGAAAGCATGTGCATAACTGTAAGCAGCTTTTCAGTAGCAAGAGTGGCTTAAGCAATCTTTCCCCTTCTGCACTGAAATCTGTTTACAAGATGAACCATCACCATGCTTGCATGATGATGCAAGCACTATCTTAAGAACATTAATTTAGTCCCAACATTTAGCACATACAATGGTTAGCACACACAACTCCCATGATTTCAGCTAATTTCTAACAAACTGAATGTCTGCAAGTCTGCCTAGTTTCACATACTAGTTTTACAGTCTGAAGTTTGAGAACATTCTGCATTGCAATCTACAAAATTTAAACAAATGTAGTTAGTTTCAAAGATCAGACAATTATTTCAAACAAGTACAAGGAAACATCCTTTTAATGCTACAACCACAGTCCATGGAAATAGCTTGGTTTGCAAGAGGTTTTATAAACAACCAAACCCAAAGATGAACTGACAGCACAGGACAAGCGAGGTACCACAAAGGAAAATGCTATTCAATATATTTATAAACAACCTGGATGACAGAACTGAGTGTAATCTCACTGATTTTGTGGCTGACATCAAAGTGGGAGGAGGAACAAATATACCAGATTAAAAAAAACATGACACAGAGACACCCTGACAGGTTGAAAGACAAGACCAGCAAGAACTGCAAGTTTTAACTAAAGATAAAATGTTAAGTCCTGCTCCTGGGATTGAACAATCCTAAGAAGCAGAATGGGCTGGGATCTGAGTGGCTGGAGCATAACTCTGCAGAAGAAGACATGGCAATCCTTATGAAGAGTCAGCTAGGCATGAGTCAGCAGTGTGACTTTGCTGCAATGAAATGAAACTGTCCTGGGCTGCACCACTAAAAGAATAGCCAGCAGACCAACATGATTATTCCACACTACCTGGCTGTTGGTTAGGCCACATCCAGAACACACTGTCCATCTTGGGTTCTTCCAGCTCAAGACATTGAAAAATTGGAAGAAGACCAGCAGAGGGCCACCAAAACTGATCAGAAGGTTAGAAAGGTTGAAAGAGTCATGTTTGTTCAGCCTGAAAAAAGGCAGCTCATTGGGATCCAGACAAAATCTTCCTAAAGCTAAAACACAGCTACAGAGATGATGGAGTTCTTTCCTCATGTGGGTGCACAGTGATGCAGCAACAGGTAAAGGCAAGAGGAAATGCTGTCCAGATGCAAGGAAAGAATTCTTCATGATGACAACATTCTTTTGGACAGATTCATACAGCTATTTAAGCTGATTACTATGACAATTATTCAAGCCTATTAGTGAGCTCTGGAAAACAAAACAAAAACAAAAACCCAAAACAAAACAGGACAAGAAAAAAAGAAGAAAAACCACCAACCAAACCCGGTTCTGCCTAGCAACTGGAGGAGAGGAAGGAAGGTTGGCTGACTCAGGTCATGTACAGCAGTCAAACAGAAGTTCTTAGTGATGAGTCAAGAGCCTCACCCAAGAAGATAAGAGGAATTCTCAGAGAAAGGTGATTGAGCAACTGGAAAGCACATACTAAATAAACTGAGGCTCACATTTAGGTCAGCCATTTACTCCCGGACTTTAAGAGGCAGGTATTTACCTACCAGTGGTCACAAAGAAGTAGGTCATACTGTAGGGCAGTCAGAAAACCAGCATGTACAGAAGTCAAATAATGCTTGTATGAAACTAAAGTATGCAAAGTCGGTTTTTTTGTTCTTTTCCTATAGCTTCACCCAAGGGATTGATCTTGGCAGAACGAATAGATGTAAGCCTGCCATAGTGCGAGGGCAGTATCAGCCATTCCAGTTTGAACTGTAACAGAACAGCTGCAGAACAACTATTTCTCAGTTCTCAGGAGGTAATCACTTAGAAACAGCCTGATTACAAGTCAGCTTGGAAACCTGTAAAGTTGTACAAATTTGGACAGTAGTTTAGGAGCTCTAGACAGCAGCAGTAGGAAACTACAATCCAACAAACTGTGTATTTAATAGTCTGACCATTCACTGATTGTGAATGTGTGTCACTCTAGCTGCACAGGAGGTTAAGCTGCATTGCTTAAATCGAGCAGCAAGCACCTATTACACATTTTGTCTTAGCCACCCACTTTGCTTTTACGTCAAGCCATTATTTAGAGATATGATCAAACAGACTAGAAGGACAGAGAGAGAGAAACCCAAGTGGTTCTGTAGAAAGTTTTTTCCAGGTCACGGCTTTGTCAAGTTTTGTGCCTTAAGAGGGTATTTATACTGTCTTCAGAAATAAAGGATAAAATTTAAATCCATGGAAGACTACAATCAGACAACATATTTAATGTAGACAGAGTTATTACCAAGTTTTGAGCACAACCTGGCCAAATTCAGGTAAAACTGTAATCCCAACACCTGAAAAGCAGTCTAGCATTGTACAAATATAAAAACAGCGAAATATATCAATATTTTCCATTTCTCCTTGGATCTGTTATCCTATTGGGAATCATCCTTTCTCTGATATCAGCTGATCAAGAGCAGCACCTGCAAGCAAGAGAACGGAAAAGATGCTGCTACTCACCACAAATCCAAATCCATTTTTTAGATGGATTTCTCGTATGCGCCCATACCCTTTGAAGAATTTCTCCACATCCCGCTCCCGAGCGCGTGAGCTCAAGTGCCCAACAAAGACACGGCAGCCACTCATCTTGAGGTTGATGCTAGGAAAGAAAACGGCACCGTTTATCAGATTAACAAACTTAAAATAGGGTGATTAAGATCACTTTTACATCTCTGAAATCTTGGTTAAATAGGACTTGATTTCACCGTCCTCCCGGTTTATATGTTACAAAGACAACACTCTACAGCCAGAGAAGTGATAAAACACTACACAGAAGTCCCCGTTTTGTCCTTTTCAGTCCTAAGGCGTCTTAGATCGGAAACCATGTCTTTGTTTACTTTTGCACCACAGAGCTTGAAAAACCTTCACTGTATAAGCTCAAAATTAATTTAGGGACTAACAGCAGTTAAAAAAAAAAAATCAAGACTGTTATGTTAATCATTAGAATAACAACAGAAAGCATTCTCAGACTTGTGCTTTCACCTGAAAGAACTGCTATGATAAAAGTTCTATTAGCACCCAAAAGACAAACAGTAGTCATCGAATTACTTAGATTTGCACTAGCTGTATTTTAACGGCCTATCAAATTATAAAGAAGAAACATTTTGTTATGATGAGATTGCAACAGTAGCAAAACCAAAGGCTATAGTGGATAGTCAGATTCTCAAAACATTCAACTGATTCAGATATATAACTTGAGATGCTTCATGGAAGCTCCATTGTTTATCTTGATTGCATCACTTTCTCAGTTTATATGCTTTAGTTTGTTTTTTTTTTTTAATAACTGGTCAGTGTTAACTATCTGGTTCGCTCAGTGAGCTTGCTGTTGCACAAAAATCAAAGAATTCAGGCCACACAGCAAGGACGTACAATGTGATCTGATATTACAATACTGATCTGTAAAGCAGAGAGTAAATAACTTATCACCTTAGCTCTTAAAGCAGTTCAAGACAATCTGGATGCCCTATTTTGAATTAGCCTGACTTACCTTCTGTCTTAACATCCATTAGGCTTCTACTGATTAGCTTGTTTACTCAGGCTCCCTGTGCCACCAGAAAAGTGGCAGAACTACGGAAAAGAGGGTACGTGGCTTCTCGCAGGGCCAGGGGTAGAAGTGTAATGAACCATGACCTGAGGCAATTTAATCGCCTTCACGTGAAAAGTTGTGTGCTTCCCCCACAAGAGGCTATGCTGCCCTTTGTAACCTTTCCCTCCTTTGTGCTCACCCTTGCGGTTATATGCCCAACACGGGAAACTCAGCTCAGAGGATTGATCCAACTCCCTCGCCGAAGAGCTAGGCTTCAGACAAATTGTTTCTTTGATGCACCCTGACCATACAAACACGGGCAAGGCCAGCAGTGGGCATTAAGGGAAAGACAGGCCTTTGCAAAGAAAAGAAGGCCAGACTTATATAACTCTCTGCTTTAAAACACGACAAGAACAGTCACTTTGGCAACAGCACTCGTTTTGGGAACACGACAGATCTGACAGATTAAAATGAGTGCATAGCTGCTGTTGCTCAATACTTTTTTAACTATAAAACCGAACGAACTTAGTTACAGGAAAACGAGGTGGGGAGAATTACAGAAGGAAATGAACATGGGGTGGATGGAATTGATTGCCTCAGAAACTGTCACAGATGGCGCGTTAAGACGCGCGAATTATCTGCCCATGCATTATTTACTGTAACATCAGGGAGCACAAAGGCTGCCGAGATCGGTATCGACATCTGCAGTCCGCAGAGCTTCACACATTGTTCCCAGCACACCGCGACCGCGTCTTCTCACTCGTGGCTCACGAGATTTCACAGCCCGGCGGAGGGGCCCTCGGAAGGCACGGGCCCGCAGCACAAGGCCCCCTGCGCCTTGTCGAGGAGGCATGCCGAGGCTGGGCTGGACTCTCCGCCGCCTCGAGGCAGCCGGACCCTCTCTTTGGCTTCGCCGTCACCGAGGCGCCGGCCCAGGCAGCGACGATCGCCCCTCCGGCACTTTGGCGTCGGCCGCGAAAGCTTTACGCACATCTTCAAGCCCAAACGGCTCCGAGCAAAACAGCGGGGATCAGCTCTCCTTCAACAAGCCGCGGGGCAGCGATGAAACGCGGTGCTCCGCGCGGCCTGATGCCGCCGAGCCTCCATTACGCAAGGGCCAGCGGCCGCCCGCCGAGCGCCTAGGTCGGCGGCGCCAGCGAAGGCCTCCAAAGGCCGCTTCCCTCCCCTCAGCCGGGCGCCGCCACAAGGAAGGCCAGGGCTAGGGCAAGGCCCAGGCCCAGGCTCAGGCCCAGGCCCAGGCCTGTCCCCGCAGCTGGGCCCGGCTACACAAACCCTGCTCGTAACTCAACGCCCGACACACCTCAGGCCCTTCCGCTACCGAGGGACCCAAGGAGAACCGGACACTCACCGTCACGGAGCGCTGGATCCTGCAGGCCGTGAAGAAACGGCTCTCCCCGGTCGCGGTGGCAATGGCTGCCTTCTTCCTACGTGAAGCCGACACCGCCGCGCGTCCCCGAGAGCCGCTGCGCAGCCGCCGACGGCCGACTCCAACTTCCAGCGTGCCCCGCGCCGCTCGCCGGTCCCCACCCCCGCGCCGCAGCGCCTGGGCACGGCGGGATGCGTAGTGCGGCGGGGCGCGCGCGCTGGCGTCGCCCTCGTCAGGGAAGACCCCGCGAAAAAGCCTGCCCTGCTAAAAAGGCTTAGCTGTCCTCACAACAATAGGTGTCTTCTGTAACGTTGTATCAAGTAACATGAAACTTAATGTTCACTGCTTTCTTGAATGTCAAAGTATACTGTGAATATTGCTAAAGAGGCATAGGAGCTGGAAGAAATGAGGCACGGTATGAATGTTCATAGAGTCGTAGAATGGCAAGGTTGGAAGGCACCTCAAAGATTCTAGTTCCAACCCACTGCCTTAAGCAGGGACACCTCCCACTAGTACAGGTTGCTCAAGCACTTATCCAACCTGGTCCTGAACACCTCCAGGGAGGTTGTGGAGCACAGAATCACCCAACAAGATCACATTTGGTGATTCTGTGCTCCGCAACCTCCCTGGGCAACCTGTGCCAGTGTCTCACCATCCTCACTGCAAACAACTTCCTCCTAACATCCACTTTCAATCTCCCCTCTGCCAATTCAAACCCATTACCCCTTGTCCTGTCATTGCAAGACCTTGACAGTAGCCTTCCTGTAGCCCACTTCAGATCCTGGAAGGCCACTCCAAGGCCTCCAGGAAGCCTTCTCTTCTCCAGGCTGCAGAGCCCCAACTCTCTCAGCCTGTCCTCACAGCAGAGCTGCTGCAGCCCTCTCAGCATCTTCGTGGGCTCCTCTGGAGCCAATCCAACAGTTCCATGTCCTTCCTGTGCTGGGGGCTCCAGAACTGCACACAGTACTCCAGATAGGAGGATATTAGCTTATAAATATGAACATTAGGATATTAATATAAATATGAATATTGGGATATTAACATGAAAACATTAATATTTGTCTATGAATAGAAAATGAGCATTATTATATTAGCTTATGAATACAAATAGAAATATTAGTATATTCTCTTATGAATATTAATATATGAATATGGATATGACTACTAGGATATTAGTTTCTAAACATGTAATAGAGATCCACTGCGTCTTGCCTGGCTTCATGGGAGTATTTGTGCTTTGTCGCCACAAAGCTCCCTTCAATGGAAGGCTGCTAAAAGGCCTCCCTGGAGCCTTCTCCAGCCCGAACCGCCCCAGATCTCTCTTTGCAGCAAAGGTGTTCTGTGTCTCTGGTAGCTTTTGTGGCCTCCTCTGGACCCACTCAAGCAGGTTCATGTCTTCTTCTTACACTGGGAGCCACAGAGCTGGAAAACTGTTCCAATGTTCCACAACTCTCGCGGTAAAGAACCTGCTCCTAACATCTGATTTCAGTCTGTTCTCCAGTTTGAAGCCATTGCCCCTCCTTCTGTGACTACAGCCTTTTTAAACAGTCTCTCTCCATCCTTCTTGTAGGCCCAAGACACAGTACTCCAGATGAGCTCTCAAGAGAGTGGCATGCAGAACAGAGTCTCCTCCCTTGACCTGCTGGCCATAGCACTCATCAAAGCCCAGGAGCCCCACGCCAGGATTCCTGAGGTGGGTGACTTCTGTCTGGGAGGAGAGGGCTGCTAGAGAGGATGCAGTGCTCCTGCACAGGCTGTGGGCCCTGTTAGGGAGAGCTGTGAGGCTGAGGCTGTTGGGTCAGGGGAAGACTGAGCAGGCTCCTACCACAGCAAGGCCCAAGCTGAGGAGTAAGAACATGCTGGGAGCTACCACTTGCTGTGGTTTATCCTGAAATAAACCACACATTTTTCCCCAATGAAGCAAGGCATTGCCTATGCATCTCTGCTGACCTGCTGCTGTCCCCCAGCTGTTTTGCTTCATGCTGAATTGCCTGTGACTTTTGACCAAGACATAGCAAAAAGATGGGTATCCATACTGATTAACAAGTGGAAGAGGGAAGGCATGCCTACTGATTAACAAGTGGAAGAGGGAAGGCATACCTACTGATTAACAAGTGGAAGAGGGAAGGCATGCATTCAGGGACTGTTAGTGGATAAGGAACTAGCTGATGGTGGCATCCAGAGGGTGGTTGCTCAATGGCTTGAAGTCCAGATGGAGAGCAATGACAAGTGGTGTCCCTCAGGGCTCTGTACTAGGACCTGTGCTGTTTAATATTGTTATCAATGCTGTAGAGAGTGGGGCTGAGTGCACCATCAGCAAACTTGCAGATGATGTCAAGTTGAGTGGTGCTGTTGTTACACCAGAGGGACAGGAGGTCATCCAGAGGGACCTGGCCAAGCTGGAGAGATGGGCCCAGGTGAACCTCATGAGGTTCAACAAGAGCAAGTGCAGGGTTCTGCACCTGGGCTGGAACAATCCTCACTATCAACGCAGACTGGGGGATGAAGTGATAGAAAGCACTGTGGCAAAGGACTTGAGGGTGCTGATGAATGAGAAGCTGGACATGAGCAGGCAGTGTGAGCTTGCAGCACAGAAGGCAAATCACATCCTGGGCTACATCAAAAGATGTGTTACCAGCAGAGCCAGAGAAATAACTCTGCCACTTTGCTCTGTTGAGACCTCACCTGGAGTACTGTGTCCAGGTCTGGAGCCCTCAATACAGGAAGGACATGGACCTGATGGAATAGATCCAGAGGAGGACTATGAAAATAATCAGGAGATTGGAGCATCTCTGCTATGAAGACAGGCTGAGGGAGCTGGGGGTGTTCATCTTGAAGAAGAGGAGGCTCCGGGGGGACCTAACAGCAGCCTTCCAGTACCTGAAGAGGGCCTACAAGAAGGATGAAGAGAGACTGTTTACAAAGGCCTATAGTCACAGGACGAGGGGCAATGGCTTCAAACTGGAGAAGAGCAGGCTGGGATTGGATGTTAGCAACAGGTTCTTTACCATGAGAGTTGTGGAACACTGGAACAGGTTGCCCAGGGAGGTGGTTGAGGTCCTCATTCCTGAAGATGCTCAAGGTGAGGTTCAGCAGGGCTCTGTGCACCCTGATCTCGTTGAGGATGCCCCTGCTGACTGCAGGGGAGGTTGGACTAGGTGACCTTTGGAGGTCTCTTCTGACTCAGCCCATTCTGTGATTCTATGATCTGAAGAGTTCATCTGAAATGTTCCATGTTAGTTCAGCAGCTGCAGCTCTCCTGCCCATGAAAAGGCCACTCTCACCTCTTCAGCACACAGAATTATGCTGCTTCCCGTAAAACCAAGATACTGTTACTGTCGCTGACACCAGGGGGAAGCCTTGGGTGGGGAAGAGCGCCTAGTGAAGGTTTCTGTACCAAGGTGCTGGGCAGTAGTGTTTCCATACATGTACATACAGCACGATACATTTTGGCTTTTCTTTTTTCCCCCAACGCCTGAGATGTACTTATTTAGTGTAATTCTTGCAGTGGGATTCGTGGCAGTTCACAGGATGATGGTCGACATAACAATTGCTACCAGTTTCTTCAGTAGAGCATAGCTTGTTACATCCAGACTCATAGACAGCTACAGTTTGTTTTGCCACTTTTTTGCCTCTTACTTGATAACATCATGTCTGGATTTCCTCATTTAACATGGAGTAAATATAGAATCATAGACTGTCAGGGGCTGGAAGGGACCTCCAAAGCTCATCTGGTCCAGCCCCCTGCCAGAGCAGCATCACCCAGAGCAGACCACACAGGAACACATCCAGATGGTTCTTGAATATCTCCAGAGAGGGAGACTCCACAACCCCTCTGGGCAGCCTGTTCCAGCGCTCTGTCACCCTCACAGGGAAAAAATTCTTCCTCAGGTTCTCATGGAACCTCCTGTGTCTCAACTCCCACCCAGTGCCCCTTGTGCTGTCACTGGGCATCACCCAGCAGAGCCTGGCTCCAACCTCCTGGCACTCACCCTTTACATATTTATAACCATTGCTGACATCAAACTCCTCACCCAGCAGCACAGCTCCAGCTCCCTCAGGTTCTTCTCATAAGGAAGATGTTCAACTTCCTTAATAATTTTTTGTGACTCTGTGCTGGAGTCTCTCAAGCAGGTCTAAATTTATGACCTAGAATGTTAGATCCAGGTATCATTCACATTTCTTGCTCTCTAATTGTTCTTTAGGATGGAAATAATCTCTACATTCAACATCCATAGTAATCAGAATCATCCTGGTTGGGATGTCTGGTTGAGATTGTCTGGTTCAGC
>VWZE01011539.1:17136-29908 GCA_013396675.1 Eubucco bourcierii
TTGGAACTGGATGATCCTTGAGGTCCCTTCCAACCTTACCATTCTATGATCATAGAATCAGAGAATGACAGAATCACAGAACCAAAGAACCACAGAATCACAGAATCAGGCAGGTTGGAGGAGAGCTCCAAGCTCACCCAGCCCAACCTAGCACCCAGCCCCAGCCAATCAACCAGACCATGGCACTAAGTGCCCCAGCCAGGCTTTGCTTCAACACCTCCAGGCATGGGCACTCCACCACCTCCCTGGGCAGCCCATTCCAATGGTAGGAATTAAAAACATTTTAATTTAATTCCATTCTTTCCAGCAGGTGCCCAATTCCTCTCCAGGAAACTTATTGTGATTTGTAAATGTTTTTCAAAGCTAGGATGACCCATTGCACAGAGGCACAGAAATACTCAGGTTGGCAAAGCCCCTCAGCATCACCAAATCCAACCCATATCCCTACTCTCCAAGGTTCACCCTAAACCATAGCCCCAAGCAGCACAACAGGATCACAGAAACATTCAGGTGGAACAGACCCTCAGGATCATTTTTGGATCATTTTTTGATCTTTGCTTTTTTTGGATCTTTGTTTTGTTTGCAACTTTGTAGGACTTCAACCTACATAAACATTACCTGCAAGATCATGGCCTTTGCAGGTTTGGTGGAGAGGTTGGTGCTGGTCTCTTCTCGTAAGTAATTAGTCATAGAACAAGAGGGAATGGCCTCAAACTGCAACAGAGGAGACTGCACATTCCCAAGCACCAATCCAAGCTGGGCAGTGCCTGGCTGGAGAGCAGCCCTGAGGAGAGGGACTTGGGGGTGCTGGTGGAGGAGAAGCTCAACAGGAGCCAGCAGTGTGCACTGGCAGCCCAGAGAGCAACCAGAGCCTGGGCTGCAGCAGGAGCAGTGTGGGCAGCAGGGTGAGGGAGGGGATTCTGCCCCTCTGCTCTGCTCTGCTGAGACCCCACCTGGAGTGCTGCATCCAGTGCTGGAGCCCCTGGGACAAGAAGGATGTGGAGGTGCTGGAAGGGGTCCAGAGAAGGGCCACGAGGATGAGCAGAGGGCTGGAGCTGCTCTGCTGTGAGGAGAGACTGAGGCAGTTGGGGCTGTGCAGGCTGGAGAGGAGAAGGCTCCCAGGTGACCTTCTTGTGGCCTTGCAGTGTCTGAAGGGGGCTGCAAGAAAGCTGGGGAGGGACTTTTTAGGATGTAATAAGAGTGAGGGGAATGGAAATGGGGAGTTTCAGACTGGAGGTCAGGAAGAAGTTGTTCAGCCTGAGGGTGGTGAGAGCCTGGCAGGGGTTGCCCAGGGAGGTGGTGGAAGCCTCATCCCTGGAGGTGTTTAAGGCCAGGCTGGATGAGGCTGTGGGCAGCCTGATCTAGTGTGAGGTGTCCCTGGGCATGGCAGGAGGTTGGAGATGGCTGCTCCTTGAGGTCCCTTCCAGCCCTGCCTGATTCTGTGATTTGGATGAAGTTTTTCTCAACAAGAGTGGTCAGGAATGAGCTGCCCAGGGAGGTGTTGGAGTCACCAAGCCTGGATGTGTATAAAGGTGCTTTGGATGTGGTGCCTGGGGACATGGTTAGGGTTTTAACTTTGCAGATGAACGTTATTGGTTGGACCTGCTGCTCTCAGGGGTCTTTTCCAACCCAAACGGTTCTGTGATGCAGGAAAAAGATGAAGAGGTAGAAATATCATTACAAACATTGCCCAAGGTGATGTGCACATATCTGCTATTTGTATCCACTGTAGTTTCATCTCAGCTGGGATGTTCAAGACAAATCTGCCTTCAGGACCAAACAGCAGGTGTAGATTCCTGGGACCATTCACAGCCAAATTGAGCTGCAGCTTCTTTATACTTAGACTCTTTTTCTTTTTTTTCCCTTTTAAATTCTACTGGCTGGAAAGAAATTCCTGGGATGGATAGGAGTGGCTGAGGGGATTTTTTCTTATGCAGTTTGCCTCAGGGGGGCTTCATTGTGCTTGAAATGGTAGCAGAAGCTGCAGCTAACGCGCGATGCTTTCCCAGCCCTGCTCTACCGGGGCCTCCTCTGCTATTCCCAAGCAAATCTTCTCCAGTTCGTTGGGATTTCCTTTCCTTTAAATAAGGAAAGGAGCTCTTTGATACCTACCTGAAGCAGTCCCTAAGGAGCAAATACAGACAGCTCTGGTGAATTAATTCCCATCTTTCCCACTTTCAGCTTTAACCTCCCTGAAATAAAATGTAATGAGAGAAAAGTGTGACTTAAATCTCTGCTAAAAATAGATAATAAGAGGGAAACTCTGCCTTAATTCCCTGCTAAAATGTGTAACAAGAGAAATCTATGCCTTAATTCCTGCTCAAAATGTATAAGAGAAAACTATGCCTTAATTCCCTGCTAAAAATGTGTAAGAGAAAACTATGCCTTAATTCCTGCTCAAAATGTATAAGAGAAAACTATGCCTTAATTCCCTGCTAAAAATGTGTAAGAGAAAACTATGCCTTAATTCCCTGCTAAAAATGTGTCATAAGAGGAAACTATGCCTTAATTCCCTGCTAAAAATGTGTCATAAGAGGAAACTATGCCTTAATTCCCTGCTCAAAATATGCAGTAAGAGAAAACTGTCTTAATTCCCTCCTAAAAACATATAAGAGACATCCAAGCCTTAATTCCCTGCTGAAACGTGTAATAACAGAAAATTACACCTTAATTCCCTGCTCAAAATTTAAGACAAAACTATGCCTTAATTCCCTCCTAAAAACATGTCATGAGAGAGAACTACACCTTAATTCCCAGATTAAAATGTGTAATAAGAGAAAACTATGCCTCAATTCCCTGCTGAAATGTGTAATAAGAGAGAACTGTGCCTTAATCCCCGCTGAAATGTGTACTGAGAGAGAACTCTGCCTTAATCCCCGCTGAAATGTGTACTGAGAGAGAACTCTGCCTTAATCCCCGCTGAAATGTGTACTGAGAGACAACTCTGCCTTAATCCCCGCTGAAATGTGTACTGAGAGAGAACTAAGCCTTAATCCCCGCTGAAATGTGTACTGAGAGACAACTCTGCCTTAATCCCCGCTGAAATGTGTACTGAGAGAGAACTCTGCCTTAATCCCCGCTGAAATGTGTACTGAGAGAGAACTCTGCCTTAATCCCCGCTGAAATGTGTACTGAGAGAGAACTCTGCCTTAATCCCCGCTGAAATGTGTACTAAGAGGAAACTAAGCCTTATTTCCCTCCTAAACACATATAAAATGAAATTATGCCTTAATTCCCTGCTGAAATGTGCAGTAAGAGAGCACTCTGCCTTCACTCCTCACTAAAAAAACATGTGAGAGAAAGTTATGCCTTAATTCCCTGCTGAAAATGTCTACTAAGAGCAAACCATGCCACAGTTCCCTGCTCACCACGGGCAGGATAGGCAGAAAGGTGTTGAAGCTGTATGCAGCAGCAGCAGTCAGTGTATTCTGCAATCTGAATTAGCTGCTCTTGGAACAAATCATAGAATCACAGAATCATAGAATGGTAATACTGGAAGGGACCTCAAGGATCACCCAGCCCCACCCCCCTGCCATAGGCAGGGACACCTCCCACTAGCACAGCTCACTCAAGGCCTCCTCCAACCTGGCCTTCAACCCCTCCAGGGAGAGAGCATCCACAACCTCCCTGGGCAACCTGTGCCAGTGTCTCACCACCCTCACTGCAAACAAGTTCCTCCTAACATCCACTTTCAATCTCCCCTCTACCAGTTCAAACCCACTGCCCCTTGTCCTGCCATTCCAAGCCCTTGTCAATAGTCCCTCCCCAGCCCTCCTGGAGCCCCCTTCAGATCCTGCAAGGCCACTCCAAGCTCTCCTGGAAGCCTTCTCTTCTCCAGGCTACAGAGTCCCAACTCTCACAGCCTGTCCTCACAGCAGAGCTGCTGCAGCCCTCTCAGCATCTTGGTGGCCTCCTCTGGACTAGCTCCAACACTTCCCTGTCCTTCAAATCATGTTCCCTAGTGATGTTAGAAAGTGAAAAAAAAAACCCCAAGTGCAGATCAGCATGAGAGTTTTGCTCGAGGGCTACATCACTTCCATGATTATTCCTTCCCCAACTCTATCATTACCTCCTTATCATTCACCTTCCTGCAAGGTGGAAGGAGGAGGAGGGGCTT
Source organism: Eubucco bourcierii (assembly GCA_013396675.1). Taxonomy (NCBI): domain Eukaryota; kingdom Metazoa; phylum Chordata; class Aves; order Piciformes; family Ramphastidae; genus Eubucco; species Eubucco bourcierii. Next base: position 21,254 of record VWZE01011539.1, read on the forward strand.
GGTATGGTCAGCACAGCAAATAATGTGTGATGGAAACCTTCCTGGTCCATCCTATGGGGAAACAAAACATCTCTGAGGGTAAAAGTCAAATCACTTCTCACCACCAACTCTCCCCTCCCCCCATGATGTTGCTTTGCTGTAAAGATGATGACTTTTGGCTGCCTTTTAATTGCATCTCTCATCCAAGCCCTGTGCAATAGCTGCATGAATGTTTCCTGGAAGCCTTCATTAAGTGATTGCATTAAGTTAATGATAAAATAATGATCTGTGCAGGACTAATACTTTTAGGTAATTTAATAGCCCAAGAATGTAATTTGTTGGTTTGGGGTTTTTTTTTTTTGACCACTTTTGTTGTTTCCCCTGAAGTAATTTCTTAAGGGGTACCACACAGGGGCAGGTGCCAGCGTCCCCTCTCACCCCGGGGCAGGTGTACCTTCACAGCACAACTGCTGCAGCCCTCTCAGCATCTTGGTGGCCTCCTCTGCACTGGCTCCAACACTTCCATGGCCTTCCTGTGCTGGGGGCTCCAGAACTGCACCCAGGACTGCAGCTGGGGTGTGAGGAGAGCAGAGCCAAGGGGCACAATCCCCTCCCTTGCCCTGCTGCCCACACTGCTCTTGCTGCAGCCCAGCACACAGTTGCTGTCTGGGCTGTGTGTGCACACTGCAGGCTCATGCTGAGCTTTTCATCACCCCAGATCCCAAATACATCACAGAAAGCTACAGGAACAGCCCAGAACCTACTGCCAGGGATTCATTTCTCTTCCTCAGCCTAGGAAAGCCAATTCAACTCAGCAGGAGGAATACAGGTGATAAGTAATGAAGCAATTAGGATTTTCACATGCTCATTATCCAGGCAGAGGGCTTGGAAGGATTCAGTACCAGGTCAGCATTTGCTCACTCTTAGCTGTTTGCAGCTTAGTTATTTACAATCAGTCAGGGTTGGAAGGGACCACAAGGAGTAGTCAGTTCCAACCCCCCTGCCATGCCCAGGGACACCTCACATCAGATCAGGCTGCCCACAGCCTCATCCAGCCTGGCCTTAAACACCTCCAGGGATGAGGCTTCCACCACCTCCCTGGGCAGCCCCTGCCAGGCTCTCACCACCCTCATGCTCAACAACTTCTTCCTGATATCCAGGCTGAATCTCCCCATTTCCAGCTTGTTCCATTCCCCCCACTCCTATCCCTACCTGACAGCCTCAAAAGTTCCTCCCCAGCTTTCTTGTAGCCCCCTTCAGACACTGCAAGGCCACAAGAAGGTCACCTGGGAGCCTTCTCCTCTCCAGCCTGCACAGCCCCAACTGCCTCAGTCTCTCCTCACAGCAGAGCAGCTCCAGCCCTCTGCTCATCCTCGTGGCCCTGCTCTGGACCCCTTCCAGCACCTCCACATCCCTCTTGTCCCAGGGGCTCCAGCACTGGATGCAGCACTCCAGGTGGGGTCTCAGCAGAGCAGAGCAGAGGGGCAGAATCCCCTCCCTCACCCTGCTGCCCACACTGCTCCTGCTGCAGCCCAGGCTCTGGTTGCTCTCTGGGCTGCCAGTGCACACTGCTGGCTCCTGTTGAGCTTCTCCTCCAGCAGCACCCCCAAGTCCCTCTCCTCAGGGCTGCTCTCCAGCCAGCCCCTGCCCAGCCTGGATTGGTGCTTGGCATTGCCTCGACCCAGCTGCAGGACCTTGCCCTTGGTCCTGTTGAACCTCCTGAGGCTGCCTTGTGCCCACCTCTGCAGCCTGCCCAGGTCCCTCTGGATGCCATCCCTGCCCTCCAGCTGTCAGCAGCACCACACAGCTTGGTGTGGGCAGCAAACTTGCTGAGGCTGCACTCAGTGCCTCTGTCCATGGCACCCACACAGATGCTGAACAAGACTGGTCCCAGGACTGCTCCCTGAGGATCTCTGCTTGGCACTGCCTGCACTGGGCCATGGACCCATTGGCAGCCACTCTCTGGGTGCAGCCACCAAGCCACTTCTTTACCCATCCAGTGCTCCACCCCTCACAGCCATGTCTCACAGCTTGGGGACCAGGATGTGGTGTGGGACAGTACTGAAGGCTTTGCTCAGGACCAGTTGCTCTCCGCTCATCTATTCATGTTGTGACCTGCTCATAGAAGGCCACCAGGTTTCCAGGCAGGATCTGCCAGGATTTCTCCTGCTGAAGTGAGACATATGAGCTCTGCTGGGCTGCTTACAGAGACCTCAACTGAAGCTCTGAGAAGAGGAAGCTCATTCCCTTTGCTGCAACTCACAGGGGTGCATGAAGAACATGAACTATCCTGCAGTTTGGCTCAAGAGACCTATAAATAATGAATTCCCTCCTTCAGCATCACCATTGCTGTTTTCATCTCTGGAGTGATGGCAACCCCCATCTTTCCTCCTCCCCCATCTTTCCTCCTCCCCCTGTCTCTTTCTCCTTCACACCATCATATACATATATAAAAATATATTCTGCCCTTTCTTTTTTTGACAGAGAAGATATTTCTGCCCAGTTTGGTAGTGCCTGAGTGGCTCTTCAGTGCCTTTTTCCCCAAGACTCCTCATTAATCCCTAAAGGCATCCTCCAGTTCCCCTTTCATCTGCTACCACCTCTTTGATCTGGCAGACTCTTTTCTTCAGCTGTTTTGAAGCTCACAAGCCAAATTTTCAGAATTAAAGCTGAAACTGCAAGGGACAGGAGGGGATGAAGACATATTTTGTTAGCTCTGACCATGCTGGAGTATGAAATCAACTCTGACAACCTCAGTCAAGCAAAAAATACACTGCAGAAACTAACCCAAGCAGCTGGAATCACACAGATCACTCCAAACACTGAGTTTTCTCTGCTGTGAGCCACACTACATACGAGCCTTTGCTGCCTGGAGCTTTTCCAGAACAAGTCCCCTTTGGTGGTATCCAGGGAGCAGAGTCTTTAAATCTCTCTCTGCAAAAAAAAACAAAAACCCAAAAGCATCTAAAAGGGGAACATCTGCACAGTAAATAAAAGGTGTTGAGAATTTTGCTTGGCAAAAGGGTTTTTTTTTTTTTTAATATTAGCCACTCCCTCCTCATATGATTCCAACTCTGCTGTGGGAAATCACAGAATGGGAAGGTTGGAAGGGAGCTCAAAGCTCAGCCAGTTCCACCCTCTGCCATAGGCAGGGACACCTCCCACTAGCACAGGGCACTCAAGGCCTCATCCAGCCTGGTCCTGAACACCTCCTGGAAGGTTGTGGAGCACAGAATGTAATCTTAGATCTCATTCTGTGCTTCTGTGCTCCACAACCTCCCTGGGCAACCTGTGCCAGTGTCTCACCACCCTCACTGCAAACAACTTCCTCCTAACATCCACTTTCAATCTCCCCTCTGACACTTCAAACCCATTCCCCTTGTCCTGCCATTCCAAGCCCTTGTCAATAGTNCATTTGGGGTACTCCAAAATGCCTTTAATGTTGCAGATCTGAGTGCTTGCCATCCAGCCACTGGAAAGCTGGACACTGAGCTATTGAGCAGGAGGCAGAATACAAAGAGCAGTAGGCTGGAGGAAATGAAGCACCACGAGCCAAAGACATGCAGAAGAGCTTCAGAATGGCTTGGAGGAGAAGAAGCAGCAGCAGTAGCAGCTTCAGGAGAGGCCAGCAGGGCCAGGGAGGGGATTCTGCCCCTCTGCTCTGCTGAGACCCCACCTGGAGTGCTGCATCCAGTGCTGGAGTCCCTGGGACAAGAGGGATGTGGAGGTGCTGGAAGGTGTCCAGAGAAGGGCCACGAGGATGAGCAGAGGGCTGGAGCTGCTCTGCTGTGAGGAGAGACTGAGGCAGTTGGGGCTGTGCAGGCTGGAGAGGAGAAGGCTCCCAGGTGACCTTCTTGTGGCCTTGCAGGATCTGAAAGGGGCTGCAAGAAAGCTGGGGAGGGACTTTTGACATTGTTAGGGAGTGACAGGACTGGGGGAAATGGAACCAAGCTGGAAATGGGGAGATTCAGACTGGATGTTAGAAGCTGTTGAGCATGAGGGTGGTGAGAGCCTGGCAGGGGTTGCCCAGGGAGGTGGTGGAAGCCTCATCCCTGGAGGTGTTTAAGGCCAGGCTGGATGAGGCTGTGGGTAGCCTGATCTAGTGTGAGGTGTCCCTGGGCATGGCAGGGGGGTTGGAACTGGCTGCTCCTTGTGGTCCCTTCCAACCCTGCCTGATTCTCTGGTTCTATAATGATTCATATCACATTGATAAACTCTATTAACTTTGAGAACTAAATCCTACCCATAGCATTGCAGAGGGCTACAAAACAGCAATGCAAACAGTTAGAAGAAGGATCAAGTAGCCCAAGGCAGTGGAAGATACAGGTGGAAGTGCTTCTGCTAAGCATAGTGTCATATTTTGTGCCATGATGAGCACCCTCAAAGGAGATGCTATCACAAAATCAATGCTCACTGCCTAGCATGCAGGTGTTTAACATGGGGAAATAAATCTTGGGAAGATCCTGGCCAGCTCTTAGCAATATCCATGCAATAAATTCCAGCCAGGCATTCATGCAGGAAATTACTCAGAGGTGGTCACAGATCTCAGCTCTCCAGAATGTCTCTTGTGTTAACACCTAACTACACAGAGGCATCACTGATAAAAGGCACTGGGCTGTGAGCTCTGCAAACAACACTTTGCTAGCTGTAAGACAAGTCCAAACCAGCTACTAATCATGAAGCCCAGCTCATTTTTCCTCTGATACATCTCAGCTGTCATGTAGAGGGACTGCATAAAACAAGTGAGTAATCCTGCTTGCAGTCCCTGCTCCCCTGCTGGCTGCTCCAGAGTGCTTCTGATTTGTTTTAGCTGTCTGTGCCTGTGTCTGATAACACAAGGTTGAAAGCTGAGCACTGGTGAGGCATTAAAACTCTCTCTTACTTTATCCACATAGCAGCAGTTTTGCTGCATTGACCTTGGGATGAGTCTCAACAAGGCCAAGTGTCAGCTCCTGCACTTGGGGCACAGCAACCCCAAGCAATGCTCCAGGTTTGGGGCAATACAGCTGGAGAGCTGCTGGTAGAAAGGGATCTGGGGTCTGGAATGGACAGGAACTGAGTGGCAGCCAGCAGTGTGCCCAGGCAGCTGAGTGGCAGCCAGCAGTGTGCCCAGGCAGCTGAGTGGCAGCCAGCAGTGTGCCCAGGCAGCTGAGTGGCAGCAGTTTTGGGCACTGCAATACAAGAGAGATGTGGAGGTGCTGGAGAGGGTCCAGAGGAGGGCAAAGGAAGCTGGGGAAGGGCCTGGAGAATAAATCTGATGAGGAGAGACTGAGGGAGCTGGGGATGGTGAGTGTGAGGAAGAGGAGGCTGAGGGCAGAGCTCATTGCTGTCTGCAGCTACCTGAAGGGACATTGTGGAGAGGCTGCTGCTGGGCTCTGCTCACAGGGAACTGGAGACAGAACGAGGAGGAATCACAGAATGGTAAGGTTGGAAGTGACCTCAAGGATCATCCAGTTCCAAGCCTGTGCCATAGGCAGGGACACCTCCCACCAGTACAGGTCTTTTGATCCCATTCTGTGCTTCTATGCTGCAAAACCTCCCTGGAGGTGTTCAGGACCAGGTTGGATGATGCCTCCAGTGACCAGTTCTAGGGGGAGGTGTCCACTATGTTAGGGTGCTGCAGCTCCCTTGCACACACCCTTGTTACAAACAGCAGCAAGTGATGTATTTTTGCCACTTCCCCCAGGGCCCTTTGCCCAGAACAATGTATTCCCTCCACCTCAAAGCACTGCCTTGCTCTGCAGGCTGATGTATCATTACCTTGCAATGCCAGCCACACGTGGCCCTTGCTGCTTGGGTTTCCCCTAATCCCCATGACTGTGATTATCTCTGCAGCTCCCAGTGGCACAGGAGGCAGCTGGTGATGCTCTGTGCTTTGAAGTGCTGCGTGTGAAACACATCACCCACAGGAATTTATCACTGGAGTCCCCAGTTTCATCCTAGTATTTTCATAATGCAGTTCCCTCAGTTAAGATATTCATGGGGCAGGGCTGGGAGGGGCTGTAAAGCACTTTGCAGGCAGAATGGTTTTTTCAGGTAGTAACTCTTAAAACACCAGGGCCACTGTGAGGAGACCTTAAAAGGTGCCAAGGCAACCATAAGCTCAGTGCCCTCTTTGCACTGGTCTTTGGGTGAGGACTGCAGAGCACTGACCCCTTACCAACGGCCATCCACAGCATCACAGCATGCTAGGGGTTGGAAGGGACCTCCAGAGATCACAGAACCACAGAATCAAGCAGGTTGGAAAAGACCTGTGAGACCATCCAGCCCAACCTAGGACCTAACACCTCCTAATCAACTAACCCATGGCACTGAGTGCCTCATGCAGCCTCCTCTTAAACACCTCCAGGCATGGGCACTCCACCACCTCCCTGGGCAGCCCATTCCAATGCCAATCACTCTCTCTGCCAACAACTTCCTCCTAACATCCAGCCCAGACCTCCCCTGGCACAGCTTGAGGCTGTGTCCCCTTGTTCTGTCCCTGGGTGCCTGGCAGCAGAGCCCAAGCCCAGCTGGCTCCAACCTCCCTTCAGGGAGCTGCAGAGAGCAATGAGCTCTGCCCTGAGCCTCCTCTTGTGCAGGCTGCACACCCCCAGCTCCCTCAGCCTCTCCTCACAGGGCTGTGCTCCAGGCCCCTCCCCAGCCTTGCTGCCCTTCTCTGGGCACCTTCCAGCACCTCAACATCTCTCTTGAATGGAGGGACCCAGAACTGGACACAGCACTCCTGGTGTGGCCTGAGCAGTGCTGAGCACAGGGGGCAGAAGGACCTCCCTCATCCTCCGTCATCCAGTCCAACCCCTCTGCCAGAGCAGGACCACACAGGTCACACAGGAACACATCCAGACAGGCCTTGAAAGTCTCCAGAGAAGGAAACTCCACAACCTCTCTGGGCTGGGCAGCCTGTGCCAGCCCTCTGGGACCCTTACAAGAAGCTCTTCCTCATGTTGAGCTGGAACCTCCTGTGCTGCAGCTTCCATCCATTGCTCCTTGTCCTGTCACAGGGCTCAATGAGAAGAGTTTGTCCCCTCCCTCTTGCCCCCCAGCCCTCACTTACTCATAATGATTGATCAGATCCCCTCTAAGTGTTCTCTTACCCAGTCCAAACCACCCCAGGTCCTTCAGCCTCTGCTCACAGGGCAGTGCTCCAGCCCCTTCAGCATCCTCACAGCTCTAACCCAACCTTCCTGGCAGCAGCAATCAGGGACAGAAAAGACTCAGTGTGAAGGTCTCCTACAGTTTGGTGTGAGAGGGCAAGCCCTCCTCTCCTAGCTCCTGTGGATATGTCAGGCTGCTTCTTCAAAGACATAGCCTGAAGCATAAATATTGATGTGTGGAAGTGCCACAATCCTACTTGCAGGCTTCTCTATTTTTGTCTTCTTTGGATCAAAATATTTCCTTCATTCCAACTTTAGCTAATGGCCTCACTGGGGAGCCTTGAATGAGAGAGTGCCTGCAGCCACTGCAGTGGAAGTCTGAGCCCATTCCCCAGCCAGCTGCTGTTACCCACATCAGATGCAGCAAGCACTCAGGGCAGTCCACCTGAGCCTTCAAGCTTAGCAGAAGGGAAATGTTTGAGGTCTCTTGAGGCAGCTCCATGCTTGTTCACACAACCTGGGCAGGCCAGAAGAAGAATTGTGGATTGTGGTTGTGGCTGCTCCCTCCCTGGAGGTGTTCAAGGCCAGATTAGAGGAGGCCTTGAGTGACCTGTACTAGGGGGAGGTGTCCCTGCCTATGGCAGGGGGTTGGAAGTGGATGACCCTGGAGGTCCCTTCCAACCTTACCATTCTATGATAAGAAGAGGCAGGAAGCCTTATCCCTGCCCAATAGATACCCCAAGCTGACTTCTTACATGGCATAAAGCCTTTGAGCCCAACCTGTGAGCATCTGCAGCAACTTTTCTGTAGAGGAAAATGTGCTGCTTGGAGAGTGGCATCTGCCAGGAGCTATGGAGAGTCTCTACCTGCCAGGAGAGGAACAGGTCCCAGTGTCAGGCTCTACACTTTGGCCACAACAACCCCAAGCAGTGCTACAGGTTGGGGACAGAGTGACTGGAGAGCAGCCAGGCAGAGAGGGACCTGGGGGTGCTGGGAGAGAGGAGCTGAAGATGAGGCAGCAGTGTGCCCATGGTCCTCAAACACACACACACACTCATCCCTCTGCAAGAAGATATTTTGGGCTGCTAGACAAATGGAATTATTACCCCACCCCTATGTGTGCTTACTATGAAGAGTGTTCCTGGGTTTTCTCCTGCAGGGACAAAAAATAAATCCTCTTTTTAAGATGTGTGATGAGGGCTTTGGTTCCCTCGTTCCCCAGGTACTGCAGATTTTCCTGTCACAGCTCATTTACTCTCTTTTGGACTTCAGAGATTTCAGCTCAGCTCCAACCTGATGTTCACAGGTCATGGGGGTCAAGGGGTAGATACAACAGTGCAGTGGTTTTAGCAGTGCATGGTTCTGTCAACTTAGAATCATAGAATCACTCAGCTTGAAAGAGAGCTCCAAGCTCATCCAGCCCAACCTAGCACCCAGCCTTAGCCAATCAACCAGACCAAAGTACCCCAGCCAGGCTTTGCTTCAGCTCCTCCAGGAACAGCAACTCCACCACCTGATTTCTCTGATTTAGCTGCAAGAACCTCACAAACCTGCACTCTTGAAGGCCATGGAAGTGTTGGAG
>VWZE01011541.1:0-52519 GCA_013396675.1 Eubucco bourcierii
GTTAGTGAGGTTACTCGGCAGAGAGGAGAAGAGCCAGATGCTAGACTGCCCGAGAGACTGTTATCTGTGCTTTGAGTTCTTATTCTTATCCATCTCAGCAAGCCTATGAGTGAAGTAGACATCACCATTGTTTCCTTTTCTCAGCCTGTAGCATAATATTCTCCATTAAATATTCCAATTAGCCTCAAACCAACACAATTCTGAACAAGTATTTACTTAAACTGCAGACTTACAAGGCTTCTTAGATGTCTTTACCTTAAGACGCTTGGAGCTTGTGTTAGGCAAGACAAATGCTGAGGCTCATGAGAAGTATTTGGTAAATGCAAGGAGTGTGAAAAGTAAAGGTAATGAAGGCATTCCAAGTCTCTGCAGCGAATCAGACAAATTTTAGGCAAAATATTAAAATAAAGTAAAAAATTTACAAAAGTCAAAAGAATGCAGGAAATTTGCAGAAAGAGGAGGTGAGACTGAAAGTGAAAGGATTTGTTTTATGGAAAATGCTTATATATAAAGATTTGGACATCAGGAATATAGTTTTCAATTTGATGTAACCAGCAATAGTCAGTGAAATTTTTTTGGGTGGTAGGTTGTTGCTTTTATGCTGTGCTGCAGAATCAGTGTTGTATACATATTCCCAAAACAGCTGCTATGCAGAGCTGATGCGCTAGTGTGGCTGTTCGCATTTACTTCAGCAAATATACGTACTTCTGGATCATTGTACAACTACAAATATATAGACACAAAATCCTCCAAAGAGTGGAGGAGAAGTGAAGGCAAGAGTTTTATGTTCTGCAAAATATGCCAGTCTTAATGACAAGATAGTTGTATGGTGTGCGACAACTACAGAGTTACCCTTATGCATTATCGCTATGATCACATCCTATTCCATTCTTCACATTTACTAAAATACCAGACAAGTCAAAGCCCTTTTCTCATGTGTTATAGTTTTTCCTACACACAGACACAGCATTTCACAAAAATATTCCTACAGGAACGTGTGTTGACTGTCATACCATGTGGCTTTGAAATGCTGTCTGTTGTTTAGTAGCTCACGTATAGCGTACATCTGCTAAACTCAAGTATGATCAAAATTCTGTTTCGTTCAGCTGTTAGCATATATATTTCCAGTTTCTTTTCCCTCTTTATCTGAAGTGATGCACCAGAAGGCCTTTGAAACATTTTACCTTCTCTTCTAATTCAGTTTGTGAAAAGCAGGCAAAAGTGGGAAACTTTAAGAGGAAAATTGCTAATGTAGTATCTTGTTGAAGGATCTTCTTCAACTGCAAGGTGGCAAGTGCTTTTCTAAAGGCACTTTAAAAAGATAACTTACCATAAGAACACTGTACCAAGCTACAAAAAGGACAGTTGTGCACATCTAATAATTCCCTCTTTAAGTCACAGTTTAAAGAGGACCTTGAATTATTCTTAATTTGAACATCTTTCAAGAATTTCTTTGTAATTATTAGATAACTGCTAATAGTACTATAATAGCATTCATAAATTGCAGTTGAGGTCAAGAGGTTTTGCTACAAAATGTGAGAAATAATGAAGTTTCTTTACCAGATTAGATGCTCCTGTCACAGAAAGTGTATTGTTCTGGACTCCAGATAGTGCAAATAAAAGCTCTTTAGTGATTGGAACTGTGGTAATTTGATGATGTTTGCTTTGTCTGAGGGATTTCCAGCATGTTAAGAGCTATAAGATATTATATATAAAATATCTAAGATATTACTACAGAACATTCCATTCTGACTCAACTGATTTCGGTGTGAATGAACTGATTTGGGAAAGGTTGAGGGATTTGGAGTACTTGTTTGTTTCAATTACATACTCTTTGGAACCCTGTCTTCTGATTGGTTTCCAAGTAACGGGTGCTTTTCTGATAGGGCCTCTTGGTGAGTAAGTAGGGAAATAGATAGTGGGTTCAGTTCTCAATTGTGTTTCAGCAGTACCTGATTCATGTATTTATATCAGAGATTTTTCATTAAGTGAACTAGAACTTCCAAGCTCATTTGTTGTAATTCTTGTTCTTCACCAATTCCACAATGCTGACTGAAAATAAACTCGGGATTTTCAGAGAGAAATAGTGTAACTTTTTTATAAGTGCCACAAAGACTACACAACATGAAACCTATCCTCATTTATGGTGTGGATCATAAGCTTACTGTTGAGTTTCTTGACGTTTTTGGATATTGATTATGTATAATTTTAAGTTAGTATCATTCTAATGCTGTTTTTCATAGTTGGTGTCCTGTCACCTTTTCATTGTGTTGTGATTCTGTCTCTATTTCTTTTCATACTGAAAACTGCTATCTTTCATGTTGATTAGCATCATTTAGCAGCAATATCATGTTTGTCCTGAATTTGGTACCTTAGAATAGAGTAGTCTGAATTCATGGACATGAAAAAGAGGTTTGTCCTGAATTCAAGGATGGAGTAGCCTTTCATGTCCAGGGTAGAGTATCAGAACATTAAGAAAACTAAGAACAAAAACACCTGGAGGTGTTCATATGTGTCAACTCTCTATATTATTTAGTTTCTGAAGGATTAGTTAGTTCTCAGGACAATACGATATTTAGTTGGATGAGAATGAAACTCTGAGTAGCCAGTGTTAGGATTACACTGCAAGAATGAAATTTTACCTTTATATCCTGGCTTTACAAACTCTGTGTAATCATCTGTGATACCACAAATCACAACTTTTACTGTCTAATATCTATATGATATATCTATGTGATATATCTATATCTATATGTATTCACACATAACACACACACACACACATATATATATATAGGGTAGGCACAATCCCAAGTACAAATACAGGCTGGGTGGTGAATGGCTGGAGAGCAACCCTGAGGAAAAGGACCTTGGAGTCTGGGTTGATGAAAAACTCAACATGAGCCTGCAGTGTGCACATGCAGCCCAGACAGCAACCGAGTGCTGGGCTGCATCAAGAGCAGCGTGGCCAGCAGGGCAAGGGAGGAGATTCTACCCCTTTACTCTGCTCTCGTCAGACCCCACCTGGAGTACTGTGTGCAGTTCTGGAGCCCTCAGCACAGGAAGGACATGGAAGTGTTGGAGCGGGTCCAGAGGAGGGCCACAAAGATGATCAGAGGGCTGCAGCAGCTCTGCTATGAGGACAGGCCGAGAGAGTTGGGGCTCTTCAGCCTGCAGAAGAGGAGGCTTCGAGGGGACCTGATAGTAGCCTTCCAGTATCTGAAGGGGACCTACAGGAAGGCTGTGGAAGGATTATTTACAAGGTCCTGCAATGACAGGACAAGGGGCAATGGGCTTAAACTGGCAGAGGGGAGATTTAGACTGGATGTTAGGAGGAAGTTCTTTACAGTGAGGGTGGTGAGGCACTGGAACAGGTTGCCCAGGGAGGTTGTGGATGCTCCCTCCCTGGAGGTGTTCAAGGCCAGATTGGATGAGGCCTTGAGTAACCTGTACTAGTGGGAGGTGTCCCTGCCTATGGCAGGGGGTTGGAACCAGGTGATCCTTGAGGTCACTTCCAACCTTACCATTCTATGATTCTCTGTGTGTGTGTGAAAATACTTTACCTTACCATTGAGAGTAGTTTGAGTAGCCTTAAATTGCCACTGGGTAAGACTTGCAGCACTGTCATAGCTCATTAGTTCTGATGAGAGAGACACTGTGCTGGTTTGAGACTAATTGGTATCTTTTAATGGAGAAAATTATATTATAGGCTGTGAAAAGGAAACAGTGGTGATGTCTACTTCACCCATAGGCTCGCTGAGATGTATAAGAGCAAGAACATAAACACAGATAAGACACTCTCACTCTCAGGCTCAGAGACTTTTGGGTCTCTTTAACTTTTTGCCTTCTCCTCTCTACCGAGCAACCTAACTAACCATTTTCCTTCTAACCTCCCTGACCGATCCTCCAAACTGATCTTGCGCGTAAGCCAAACCCTGGGATAAGGTATAGGGGTGGGGAGAAGGTGGAAAGGTGGTTGGAAGCCCCTCCTGGGGTCTCTGATTTCTGGGAGGGGAGTTGTGTTGCTGTATTACCTTTAACTTGTATATTTCTGTAACTATTCCTGTCTATAGTGTATATCTCTGCTTGTACATTGTGCTGAGCTGTAAATAGAGCTTCATTCCTTAACTTCCAGTTGGTTGAGTCTAGTCTGGGTGATTTTACAAAGTATGAGGAGGCGAGGAGCTCCCAAACCATCACAGATGCTGCCATAAAGATCATTCTATATTGGACACAAATGCTGGAGTTTGACGCATGCTTGATGTGGACTTTGTGGTTTAAGACTTTACACTCCTCTGGCAAGCTATTTAGGCATGCTTAGAGGCTGCATAAATAAGTCTATGACAGAGATATGAGTTACCCTCAGATCCCCCAATGTCTTCTTTCTTGCCAAACAACTATAATACTCTTGCTGCTTCCAGTTCTCTATTTTCCTGTTAATCATGCTATTTACCATCTACCAAACATACAGAATGGGATAATACAGAATAACACAAGCCATGGTCTTAATGTTTTCAAAATGAAATAAGGAAGATATGGTGAGATAAATTCTTATTTCAAAGTCACAATTTATTTTTTTTCTCCTCTGTGTTTTGTCTCTCTCTGCAAGCTGAATAACCTGTTGTTTGTTTGGATATCTATTAGCAAAAGTCAGATAACCTGACTTGGATTTAGCTTAGTAGGCTGATCTCTGTCTGACTACTTATTGATCTTTTTCCCCCCTGTTTTAACCTGCTTGCTTGTCTTTCTGGTTGGTCTGGTTTTGTTTGTTGTTGTTGTTGTTGTTTGTTGGGTTTTGGATTGTTTGGGAGTTTTGTTTGTTTGTTTTGGGGTTTTGTTGGTTGGTTGGTTTTTATTTTTTGGTTTGGTTTTTTTTTTTTTTCTGAATAGTGTTTTTATTTTCTATGCCAATTTATCTGTAAAACGATAGAGCTTTTTACATGATTGCAGCTTTGGTGATTGTGTGCTTTGGTCTGGGTTTTTGTTTTTAATATATATTTCCTGCATTTCAGGCAGTTATTCGTTCTTGCTTGATTCTTTCTTGTTTGATCGAATCACTGCTGTTGTAGTAAAGGGAGATTCAGAAACACTATAGCTACGATCAGCCCACTCTAGGTGGCACTAGCAGACACAACAAGAGTCTCTAATTCACTCTAAGGTGAGGTTGACAGAGCATCGCAATTTCAATGCAGGGCCTATGGCAGACAGGTAGGCAAGTACTGACCTGACATTACCTAACCATAGCCTTTAACATCTACAGAGAACGAGTTGAAAACGTTCTGGAAATGGTGATAACTGATGCAGCAGTAGGCGTTTGCACAGCTGCATTGTTATTTTTACTTTAAGGCAACTGCCCTATTTCCTTTTCTGTCTGTTTTATTTAACACTCCTATTTTATAATTAAATTTGACTCTTTTATTGTAGTCATATAATGCCTTTATCTTTTAACAGTTTGTCTATTCTGAACTTCCCTTTTGAGAATATCAGATTCCATGCAGGAAATGGAGGAACAATTTCTCTTCAAAATGCCAATGAGGATAAGCCAGGGAAGGATGTCAGCTCAAAAAACAAGTCTGACATATTCTTTCCTCTTCATGTTCTGCAGTCTTTCTTGACTTACAATCACAGACTAGATTCTATTCCAAGTAGAATATTTTCTCTAGCTGTATTTTGTTTCGTTGTTGTTTTGTCGTCATTGTTGTTAGTTTGGCTGTTTTGTTGGGGGTGGGGAGGGGTGTTGTTTGGTTAGTTGGTTGTTGCTTTGTAAATTTTGCTTTTAATATTATAACACATTTCTGCAACAGTAACCAATCAGCTGAAATATTGACCAAGTATTTTAAAACAGTATATTTTATTTCTTTTTCTCCAAATTATTTTTTCTGCTTCTATAGGGAAAATCATACCAGTTTTGATATTACTTTTACCTCAGTGAAATCATATGATGTAGTATTGGATACAGAGGTTTACAGGGCTGGGCTGATACTATGTAATGTGGTGCTGAAAGTGAAAGCATGTCAATTATTAAGTGTATAGGTTAGATGGGATAGTGATGACTAGGACAGGAACTGTAAAAACATGAACATGGCTCACTCATTGACCAGTTGCCCATGCAGGAGTTGGAAGGAATGTTGAGAAAATTCCCTTACCAATCTTGTTAAACTTGCTTTGATTTTAAAGAATGACTATTCCATTTTACTTCCCTGAGGCCTTAATTCTCTAAAGCAAACAACCTGTGCAGTTTTACAGGAGGATGTAGACTGCTGAAAATAAATTAATCATGTATGATTTTTCATGCTAATGGATAGTAAAGTTCCGGTGAACAGTTTTGTGGGTGATGTTCTCACTATTCCGACTTAATTTGACCATATATTTTCATCCCTTATCTGAATACCTAAAATAATCTACAGAGATACAGACTGTTATCCTTAAAGGAAGAATGTTTCCTGCTAGACATACACTCTGGAAAAAGCATTATCGAAGGGAAGACAGGAGGAGAGCTTGACTAATTTTACATTTTACACTGAAACCTCAGATATTTAGGATCTGATTTTAAAATCCTTTAAGAGAGATACCAGAATTTTCAAAACCACACACGTAACTTCCATGACTGTGCTGGTTTGAGGCTAACTGGAATATTTTAATGGAGAAAATTACACTATTGGCTGTGAAAGGAAAACAATGGTGATGTTCACACATAGGCTTGCTGAGATGTTTGGGAAGAAGAACTCAAAACATTAGATAAGTTAGCCTCTGTCTGTCTCTCTCTGGGGGCACAACGTTTTGGGTGGTCTAGCTTCTGGCTCCTCTTTGCCGATTAATCCTCACTAACCACTTTTCTTCTAACCCCCCTGACCGATCCTCCTAATTTACCTTGTACGTAAGGCAAACCTTGGGGTAAGGTATAGGAGTGGGAAGAAGGTGGAAGGGTGGTTGGGAGCCCCTCCTGCAGTCTCTGATTTCTGGGAGGGGAGTTGTGTTTCTGTATTACCTTTAACTTGTATATTTCTGTAAATATTCCTGTCTATAGTGTATACCTCTGCTTGTACATTGCGCTGAGCTATAAATATAGCTTCATCTTTTAACTTCCAGCTGGCTGAGATCTAGTCTCGGCCATTTTACAAAGTGTGGGGGGCAAGGAACTCCCAAACCATCACATCATTTTATTTTACACAGACAGAGGCTAATTTATCTAATGTTTTGAGTTCTTTTTCCCAAACATCTCAGCAAGCCTATGAGTGAACTAGACAGGGGTGGATAGATGCAACATACTGATGGGCACATGATAGGTCAATTGACTTATCCATGGACCCTATCACCCAAGTCATTCATGACTGTGACAATGGCAAGCCTATTTTTATCAATCAGTATCTTTAGGTACATAATTGCTCCTGAAAAGTTGCCATTATCTTTAATTTTAAATATTTTCTTCTAAGTGTTGCCCCTTTTGAGACCACAAGTTTTATGTTTCAAGAAGTCTAAAAGTGAATGAAATGGAGACAGAATTCAATGGGGTTTTATTTGGACTATGGCACTTGTCCAGTTCTGGGCCCCTCAATTTAAGAAGGACATTGAGGTGCTTGAGCATGTCCAGAGAAGGGCAACGAGGCTGGTGAGAGACCTCGAGCACAAGCCCTATGAAGTGAGGCTGAGGGAGCTGGGATTGTTTAGCCTGGAGAAGAGGAGGCTCAGGGGGGACCTTCTTGCTGTCTACAACTACCTGAAGGTTGGTTGTGGCCAGGGGGAGGTTACCTTCTTCTCTCAGGCAACCAGCAGCAGAACAAGAGGACACAGTCTCAAGCTACACCAGGGGAAGTTTAGGCTGGAGGTGAGGAGAAAGTTCTTCACTGAGAGAGTCATTGGCTGCTGGAATGGACTGCCCAGGGAGGTGGTGGAGTCACCGTCCCTGGAGGTGTTCAAGGTGTGTTTGGATGTGGCACTTGGTGCCATGGTCTAGTCTTGAGGTCTGTGGTGATGGGTTGGACTTGATGATCTTTGAGGTCTCTTCCAACCCTGGGGATACTGTGATACCTGAAGAGTCTCTGCTATAAATGCTGATAAGCCTTAATGTACTACACATTGTTGGTTTTTTTTAAATTTTACTGCTATAACCACTGTAAGGGGAACTTCAGGTGGGGCAATGCCATAGAAGTCAACAGAAAATCTCCCAAGAAGTCTGAGATCATTCAGCTGACGTTCACTTTAGACATGAGGAAAAATTATACTAAATTTGTATATAAAAGGGTATTTTCTGAGAGGACTAGTAATATTAGATATAAGACTTTACGTTTTTCACAGTCAGTTCCACAAAACTATTAGCTCAGGTCTTTGAAGTGATTAAATTCTGTTCAAACAAGATGTTAGTAATTTTCAATTTCTGTTAGTGTTTCCTACACAGAGTAAAATGGATGTCATTGTTGTTTTACTTACTAAATTCATGGTGTGACCATATCTTTTGTAGTTTAAAAGAGTTACTGTTTTCAACTCTCTGAAATACAAATAAAAGCTTGGACAGAGGACCTTTTATTCTAGATCCCATTATTCCCCAAATCATAGAATGCTAGGGGTTGGAAAGGACCTCCAGAGATCATCAAACCCAATCCTTCTGTCACACCACTAGTTTTTCAGATCAGCTTTGATCTGCTTAGTGTTAGTTCACGGTGCAGAGACTGTCCTACCAGGAGTGACCAAGGATCTCTTGTGGATTATTGTAGTCACTATTGTACATATACCAAAGTCTACTGTCAGAAAATCTACGTGGCAGATTTTCATTAACTCCACACACCTTTTTTTAGTACCCTGTTAGGGTGTTCCAGCAGTAGCCCAACTTGTTATGATATGAATGTGTAGGCTACCACACTGTAAATCTCTTCACAGTTTCTACCCCTGATGTCTGTTTATTTCCATATTAGGATCGCACATGCATTAGAGAAAGTTAAAATAGTAAATAGATGGGAAGAATAATTTTCACTAATTCCAAGAGCAGATTTTCTTCTTTTGCAAGATAACACTAAGAATTTGCTGTGTCTGCTCTTCTGTTGTCCATGCTAGAATTCTAGATAACTGTTGTAATATTAGCTTATTTTAATGGGCAATGTATTTTGTGTAATGTAGGTCATTACTGCATCTCAACTTCCTTACTAGAACTTTATTTCTATTGCATTCAGCAAACCTGATGTATTTAGGGCTCTGCTACCAGTGCTTTCATTCTTGCATATTAGAAATACATATATACTGGGTAAGAAATACTTTTGCCTGGCTAATCATATGCTTTTTATTTACTATTGCAACATGCAAACTTTCACTAGACTGGAACCTCTCAAAGACTAGGCATAGTTTTCAGGTGACCTGCAGAGTGATTTTTAATATGGCTTTTATATGAAAGTGTGTGCACTATGAATTGTACCAAAGGCAATGAACAATGAAATGATGTGTCCAAGTTATTTCAATTCTTTACCCTCTTTATTGTTTTCCTGTATTCTAGTAGTTATTGTGATTATAGTTAGAATAGTGGCAGCAACCTGCTATTGGAAAGCTGAAGAATATTCCTGCTTGTGTGAGCTACCGGGCACTCTGTGAAGCTAATGCTTAACGCCCTGAAATAGAGTCATAGCTATATACCCAGAGTGTAGGTACATACCTACCTTGAATTACATGGTAGGTAGGGTCCTGGTTATTTTTGGCACTATAGACTTCAGTGTTTTCAATGACTGGACAAATATTTTTATCATTTATTTCTGAGTAGTGCTCTATTCAGAATTTCATATCCGCTTATCTTCAGGAATGTATTGCTACAGTTGCAGGAGGTTTCTGCACAGGGCTGAATCGTATACAAACAAAAGATCACTGGTAGGAAAAGGAACAAGTCAAATACAATAGGAAGCTTTTTTTTAGGCAGCATAAGCATTAAATCCTTCCTCCAACTGTGTTGTTTGTGTAGATGGTTGGTACATGTGTTTAGTAACAGCACCTGTGTATCATCTACCTTAGAGCAGTTTGCAACAAAAATATTATTTAAGGCACTGTTTTCAGGAGCTGCTTTGTGGATACTCCTTAATGACCACAGTGCTACCTCCTTTATCTGTTTTATTGAATGGGATAATCATCTTTATAATATGACTATATATATTTTAAACTTGTTCAAATGGTTTTGGATTATACTCATGATTTCCTGGTAATTTGTGGGTTTATTCCTCAAAATGTAGTACTGAAGGAATTATTAAGATAATAAAGTTAGAAAAAAAAATATTAGGAACTGTGCAGACCCCACCTGGAGTACTGTGTGCAGTTCTGGAGCCCTCAGCACAGGAAGGACATGGAAGTGTTGGAGCGGGTCCAGAGGAGGGCCACAAAGATGATCAGAGGGCTGGAGCAGCTCTCCTATGAGGACAGGTTGAGAGAGTTGGGGCTCTTCAGCCTGGAGAAGAGGAGGCTTCGAGGGGACCTGATAGTAGCCTTCCAGTATCTGAAGGGGACCTACAGGATGGCTGGGGAAGGATTATTTACAAGGTCCTGCAATGACAGGACAAGGGGCAATGGGTTTAAACTGGCAGAGGGGAGATTTAGACTGGATGTTAGGAGGAAGTTCTTTCCAGTGAGGGTGGTGAGGCACTGGCACAGGTTACCCAGGGAGGTCGTGGCTGCTCCCTCCCTGGAGGTGTTCAAGGCCAGATTGGATGAGGCCTTGAGTGAGCTGTACTAGTGGGAGGTGTCCCTGCCTATGGCAGGGGGGTGGAACTAGATGATCCTTGAGGTTCCTTCCAACCTTACCATTCTATGATTCAAAAGACCTAGTTTGAGTGGGGCAAGAGAGGACCATCCTGTATACCTTCTCTGCTCTCCTGTGATGTGCCCTGTGGTAGATGTGATATACAACAACAGACACATACATAACAAAGGGACTCTCTAACCTGTTGTGAATTCATGTGTACTAGAAAACAAAACAGAGATGACTGGCACTGCACTAAACTTTCTTGGCATATCATGACAGAAGTTAAAAAAAAAAATCTGGAATCTGTTTTACTTTCAGGTAAACTGAGCTTTAAGGCATAGTGGGGGAAAAAAAAAAACAACAAAAAACAAACATTGTATATAAATTTGCTACCAACTGGAACAATACAATTTACAGTTCCTGTGGGTTATTTTTCCCACAAACTGATCCTGGCTGTACTGCCCTAACACCTTTATTCACCTTATGGTAAAGTTGGGAGAACTGGGAATTGTGACTGTATCATGGCCTAGCTGAATTTTGCTGAAAACCCACTAAATAATACTTTGCATTTACATGTAGTTTCAAAGTTTCATGGGTAGACAGAACCATAGACAAGGGGAGTGCAAGTAGTGAAGGTGACAGGCTCAGATATCTCTTTTTTCAAGAAAGCTGAAATTACTGAGTTAAAATGCTGTTGTAGGAAGCTCTCATGCAGTGCTCAGTGAAGCAGTTTGGTATATTAATGATACTGCATAGAGTTCTTGTGACAAAAAACATGTTGTGGTAAAGAGGGATATGAAAGGAAGAAAACAGAATATGTAGACCTAAACACTATGGTCAGACACATTATTTTAAAAAAAAATCACAGAATCGTAGTATTGTTTTAGTTGAAAGAGACCTTTAAGATCATCAAGTCCAATTATTACCTAACACTACCTAGACTGGTAGTAAATGATGTCCCTCAGCACCACATCTATGCAGTTTTTAAACACCTCCAGGGGTGGTGATTCAGCCACCAGTCTGGGGAGCCTATTGCAGTGCTTGAGAACCCTTTCAGTAAAGAAGTTTCTTCTAAGATCCAACCTAAACCTCCCTTGGTGCAACCTGAGACCATTTCCTCTTGTTACCAGGGAGAAGAGATTGAGACCCAATCCACCTCACTACAATCTCCTTTCAAGTAGTTACAGAGACTGAAAGTCTTTCTTCGCCCTCTTTTTTTTCCAAACCAACTCTTAAATCTAAGTTTAGGTAGACATAAAACTCACTTAGGTAGATATAAAACACACTTAGGTAGACATAAAACTCGCCCTCCTGCAAAGTGCCAAATACCCAGCAATTCCAGTTATCTTCCTTAAAGCAGTGCAGTCACCAGGGCCCCACTAGCCCCTTGCTGAGCACAACCTCAGGTCCAGCAGCAGCAATAGAAGTCACCTTGGAACTGGCATACTCCAGTCAAGCCAGAATCAGGTAAAACCAATAACTTATACTGGTTTATTCATCTGTAGGTGTCTTTTCTTTTCTTCCCTTAACATGCTGGACTAATGCAACAGTGTCTTAGTAAAAAATTTGCAAAAACACACCAGTGAAAAAGCAAGCAAGACATGTAAATATGTTGGAAAAAAACACCTGTGTGAAGATAACTGAAAGAAGAATAAATCTTATTTCAATGAAATCTGAGTATGAAAGGATTTTTCACTATGAATATAGAGAAGAAGATAAGCTGAGATAGTCGGTTGAGTATATGGGCATGTTGGTGCTCATTGTGATAAATGTTTATGTGCACACCAGCATGAAGTAAAGTGAGATTGCTTTTTTTTGTGTCTTTGAATCCTGGGGGTGAAATATTTGAACAATTGCTGGACTTAAATTATTGAGATTAATAGAGTTAATTTTTTCCTTTAAAAAAAAAACAACGAAAAACAAACACTCCCTTAACCTACTGTTCATGAAACCACTAATGAAGGAATAGAGATCCAGAACTAAAGACTGAAACAAGTATTTTCTGGTAACTAACAGTGAACTATCATATCCTGTCATATACCAGCAGCAGATTATATATGGCAAGGAACTAATATGTAGATATTATAAATTATCTGCACAAATAATTATGAGATTATTAACAGTTTAATCAGACAGCTCAAAATGAAGTAGTTTTTTCCTCTTATTTTTTGTATGCATTAGAAGTATGAGGAATATAATTTATGATTTCATGTGGGTTTTTTCAGGCAACAGTCCATAGTGTTCTAATGAAACATTTTAAAACTGGCATTGAATTTCAGTTCTTGCTAATAAAAGTTACAAAATTCTTAATCTGCTGTTAATGTAATCTTAACCTAGATAATTTTGGAAAATTTCTCTATCTTCTTTCCATTATTATTTCCTTTATATTTTTTTCCCAGTTCTACAATGAGAGAGCTAAGGTCATTCTGACCACATAGCTTTAACCTCTCTTATTTGCATTAGTCCGTTCTTCTAAGTGGCTGTTTGATCTAGACTGTACACTGCAGATGCATTTCCACTTAGAATAAACTGAAACTGGCCGAGTGATTGTTCTTCATGAATTTCAATGCGTTAATCGTCTGATAAAAGTGTCCAATAAACTTTTGTCTCTATGATAAAAATGAGCTGGGGAGCCATTCTTTCCAATTGTCTTATTTTGGGACCAATATTAGCAAAATGAGAGTTCCAGGGCTTATTAAAACAACTGTAAATAATTTTGCTGTATATGGCTGTAGATATTAATCTCTTTCTGCCCCAGATGTGCTGCAATTGTTCTATTAGATAAAAAGAAGATATTTTATTTGAAGAACAGGACAAGACTTTATTTCTTCTGGTTATATAAACTAGTCTAGTACTTGCTGGTGAACAGTATATGCTGCTGCTTCCTGTGAAGATTTTTAACATGTTTGAATTTATATTTCTCACCTGAAGGTGAAATCATAGTAAGGAAAAAAATATGACCAAAAACCAAATCAAGCATATCTTTCACGGGTATGAGGAAGACTTTTAATTGTATCGCTTTTTACAGTAATATTTGTGTGTAAAGAATATACACAGAGAGCCATAAACCATTCCTTGTACACAAGTACTCATTTTTGTACAAGTATCTTTATGTGAAGTATTGCTGTATTTTATGAAGATTTGTGTTACATTCGCATCAGAAAAAAGATTTGATATTTGGTGAACACATTTAGATTTGAGTACAAAATGTAGACACTTGTCTACTTTATGTCTATTACTTCGATTATTGGGTTAGTAAAAGGGGACTTTGGCATTCAGTAGGAATAATAAGCCAAAATGTTGCTGAATTTTCATTTGTTCATGTTTGGACAGTGTGTTGGTTTGAGGCTAATTGTAATATTTTAATAGAGAAAATTACACTATAGACTGTGAAAGGAAAACATGATGATGTGTATTTTACTCATAGGCTTGCTGAGATTGTTTGGAAAAACTAACCAAAACATAGATAAGTCATTCGCTGTCTGTCTCTCTCTGGGGGCACAGCGTCTCGGGCAGTCTAGCTTCTGACTCCTCTGTGCTGATTAATCTTCACTAACCACTTTTCTTCTAACCCCCCCGATCAATCCTCCTAATTCACCTTACACGTAAGGCAAACCTTGGGGTAAGGTACAGGGGTGGGGAGAAGGTGGAAGGGTGGTTGGAAGCCCCTCCTGGGGTCTCTGATTTCTGGGAGGGGAGTTGTGTTTCTGTATTACCTTTAACTTGTATATTTCTATAAATATTCCTGTCTATAGTGTATATCTCTGCTTGTACATTGTGCTGAGCTGTAAATAGAGCTTCATTCCTTAACTTCCAGCCAGCTGAGTTCTAGTCTGGGTCATTTTACAAAGTGTGGGAGGTGGGGAACTCCCAAACCATCACAGACAGTTAAGATTGAAAACCACAAATGCTTTGAGGCATGCTCTCTTGAATAGGACTCTTCCCACCCCCACCCAGGTTTGGGAGTTAGCTTGGGAACTATACCATCCTGGTACATAATTTGAGTATTTCAGAATAGGCATTCAGATTTTTGGATTCATTTCCAGAATGATGAGACATTATCTGCAACACTGGAATACTGTTCTTATTTGATTTCTTGGTTTGGGTTCTGGTTGTTTTTACTCTAGTCTAGGATTATTTTGATTTGTAAGGGTTTTTTTCCTTCTTGTAGTTGTGCACACTGAATTATCTCACCAAATAATAGTGCTCCTGACAGTAGTCTGCTACTGGGAACTCAGTTGCTGTCAGTGCATACAGTAAAAACTGCCTTCCAGTGTGATCTGACTAAGTTCCACAGAAGAACCGGACCTGGGTAGGCACAATCCCAAGCACAAATCCAGGCTGGGTGGTGAATGGCTGGAGAGCAGCCCTGAGGAAAAGGACCTTGGAGTCTGGGTTGATGAAAAGCTCAACATGAGCCTGCAGTGTGCACATGCAGCTCAGACAGCAACCGAGTCCTGGGCTGCATCAAGAGAAGCGTGGCCAGCAGGGCAAGGGAGGGGATTCTGCCCCTTTACTCTGCTCTTGTCAGACCCCACCTGGAGTACTGTGTGCAGTTCTGGAGCCCTCAGCACAGGAAGGACATGGAAGTGTTGGAGCGGGTCCAGAGGAGGGCCACAAAGATGATCAGAGGGCTGCAGCAGCTCTGCTATGAGGACAGGTTGAGAGAGTTGGGGCTCTTCAGCCTGGAGAAGAGAAGGCTTCGAGGGGACCTGATAGTAGCCTTCCAATATCTGAAGGGGACCTACAGGAAAGCTGGGGAGGGATTATTTACAAGGTCCTGCAACGACAGGACAAGGGGCAATGGGTTTAAACTGGCAGAGGGGAGATTTCGACTGGATGTTAGGAGGAAGTTCTTTGCAGTGAGGGTGGTGAGGCACTGGAACAGGTTGCCCAGGGAGGTCATGGCTGCTCCCTCCCTGGAGGTGTTCAAGGTCAGATTGCATGAGGCCTTGAGTGAGCTGTACTAGTGGGAGGTGTCCCTGCCTATGGCAGGGGGGTGGAACTAGATGGTTCTTGAGGTCCCTTCCAACCTTACCATTCTATGATTCTATAAGACAGAAATCTAGTCTTTAATGTCTTTCAGTAAACAAATATTCAGTAAACCAGTCTGTCCTGGAAAATGTAGCTAAATTTTATAACTCCTGTGTTTATTCTCTAAAATAGGCTTTTTCTGTGATGCTAGCAAATATTGGAACTCAAATAGACTGGAAATACTTCTGAACATATACTGCAAATGAAGGCATCTCCAATTGACCCTACAGTCCTCCTGCTGGAATTTTTGTGCAGATTTTTTTAAATTTTGTTTTGCATTGGTTTGCTTTTTATCAGCCACATATTACATCAATTGTCACATTACTCTGAGGTTTTTTTGTTTCGTTGGTTATTTTGTTGAGGGCTTTTCCTGCCAAAACCTTACTCAAGGAACTCATATGCATTTTACTTTATTTAGATAAGTTAAGACTGCTGGGAAGTAGTGTATCACCTTTTGAAAAGCTGAATCTACATGTGGGTATTTTTATAAGTTACAGTTGTTGAAATAGTTTTCAACTTGAATATAAATTTTTTTTTGTTGATGAAACCCATATGTTATTAAGAAGACTCATAATCAGTTACTCTAATAACCTGAAGGTACCTGAGGAAATTTCTAGCTAAGGTGCTTTCTAAATACCACTATGATTGTACATTTCACTCAGTTGTTATAAAATTATTTTGTTCTCCTGACATACCCTTGTGAGAAGCAGAGCTCGGGAGATCTTGTCAAGAGGGAAGGGCTAAATTAATGACTGATTCAGTCAGTTTTTCACCTTTTGTTAGAAGTAAATTAATTTCTTAAATAAATGAAAGATCAACTTGAGTATTTCAAAGTGTAGATTTTGTGTTAAAGATGTATATGTCCTCATCTGTTTACAGATTCCATGTATATGTCCTCATCTGTTTACAGAATGACGTATTAATGGCAATGTATCCTTCACAAATGGCTAATCATGCTAAATTTCATGATGGCTCTGTAGTAAAAGCTAAAAATATCTACAGATTAGTAAACTTGGTTTTAACAAGGGTGCACTCTATTGGGAGTAAACATTTGCTATGTTAATAATTATATAAATAGCATATGGTATTTTAATTGAAAGAAGGCCAATGGCATCCCAGCTTGTATCAGGATTAGTGTGATCAGCAGGACCAGGGAAATCATTCTGCCCAGGTACTCAGCACTGATTAGGCCACACTGAGTAGTGTGTACAGTTCTGGGCCCCTCAATTTGAGAAAGATGTTGAGGTGCTTGAACATGCCTAGAGAAGGACACCAAGGCTGGTGAGGGGGCTGGAGCACAGTCCTACGACAAGAGGCTAAGGAAACTGGGGTTGTTCATCCTGGAGAAGAGGCTCAGGGGAGACCTTATTGCTCTCTACAACTACCTGAAAGGAGGTTGTAGCCAGGTGGGGATTGGTCTCTTCTCCCAGGCACCCAGTGGCAGAACAAGAGGACACAGTCTCAAACTGCACCAGGGTAGGTTTAGACTGGATGTTAGGAAGAAGTTCTTCACAGGAAGAAAGATTGCCCATTGGAATGGGATGCTTGGGGAGGTGGTGGAGTCACCATCCCTGGAGGTGTTTAAGGGGAGGCTGGATGAGGCACTTAGTGCCATGGATTAGTTAATTAGACGTGTTTAGGTGGTGGGTTGGACTCAATGATCTTAGAGGTCTTTTCCAACCTGCTTAGTTCTGTGACTCCATGATTCTGTATAGGACTAGCATTTCAGTGTTTCAGAAGGTAGCAGTGATAAGTCTAGAAATTATTACTATGGTTTACTTGCAAAGCACTGGAGAATAAGAGTTCTCACCTGCTTCCATAATACATGTTGAAAAGAGTTCTTTCTATACAAAAAACATTTCTAAAATTACTTAAAACAGAAAACATTTCTAAAATTACTTAAACCAAAACACAAACCCAAACAAAACCTCAAAGTTTTGATTAGTGTTTTATCATGTGAGTTCTATTGAATTGTGTCCTTAATATCTTTTTAGTGCTGCAAAGTGAAACTGGAATCCATAATTCAATCTACAAAATTATATTAAGATCAACAAGAGGTGCTACCTTTATTATTCTTTTGAAAATACTTGTAGGCCATGTGATGGTCTTTGTTGTTTTTAAAATTATGGTAGGGTATGTGAATGTATTTTTGTTGTGGGTTTTTTTTTTTTTTACCAGTAGAATTTTTTAATTTTGTGTAGATTTATTTTTTTAATAGAAATTAGTTTGTTTTTTTCCAGTAGAATTTTTTTTTTGATAGATTTTTTTTTAAATAGAAATTAGTTTGGGATAACACAAACAACAATCTTATTTTTTTTCCATTGGACCAAATATACATATATTATTCCTCTATATCTTCTAAATAGATAAAAAACCTGCATATAATGGCACACTTACCTGGTGAAAATTCAGTTGTTCTGCATAGCAGGTTGTTCTGCTCAACACCATCTGGCACTGCATGGAGGGGAAAAAAGTAGCTGACTACAACTGCAAGTAACCTTCCCATTACTTCACTAACACCACCATTGAGTATGTCATGGCTGAAACATTTTTCACATCTGATTCATTGACACGATGCAGAATGCATGCAGTTTCTTTCAGAATGTTAATGCTGAAATAATCCTGAGATCTTTGATTTGATAGAAGAATCATGAAAGTGTACAAAGTTGTCAGCCTTCTTACTGAGGTCATTCATATTATTGTGATTAAAGGTGCTATAAATACAGGCTTTTCGTATGGTTTGTACAGGTTAAATATAGATACTGAAAAACAAGCAGCAAGGTTTTGAAAAAAAGACTTGGAAGGAGCAATGAAATATTTAGAAAGCCTGAAATTTTGGAGGTATATTTTAGGATCAGATGTTGTTGGTTTTATGCTGCTGTGCCAGCTTCCATATTACAGAGATAGAAATGAGACAGGAAAGAGTAAATACAGTCTTTAAATTTTTAATGACATTTACAACTGATTTGTTCAAGTATGCTCATATACTGACTAATTTTGTCAAACTTTTTTGTACTCTAACTATATCAAAGTGTGAGTTTAGGAGTAAACATTTTGAATGTAAACTTAAGAATATAGGAAACTTTGGAAAATAATTTGAAGAAAACCAAACCACTGCAGATAATTTCCTGTATAAATATGAGGTAAGTTATAATTGTTCTTCACCTCAGGTTCAATACACAGACCTGTTTACTTAGTTCAGTAGCTGAGAAGACTCGACTTAGAGGAAGTTCAGAGCATTGTGATGAGAAGTGAAAGGAACATGGGAAAATGCTGAGGCCTTGAGTAACCTGTACTAGTGGGAGGTGTCCCTGCCTATGGCAGGGGATTGGAACTAGATGATCCTTGAGGTCCCTTCCAACCTTACCATTCTATGATTCTATAATGAAAAAGAAAAATTAAACTTGCTTTCACAGAAAATTATGCATTAATTTTAGCAGAGGTTCACCTTTACTTGTGGGTCACAGCTTTATTCTCCAGTTCTGTGCACAGAACTGCTAGATTGTCCATGCCTCTATGTGTAGCACAAGCACAAATTTGCATACAAACAGGAAATTTGGCTGGTAACAAACATATGTACTGCAATTATTCAAAACTTTGAAGATTATCCCCTTGTTAATATGTCAGTGTGTCAACATGGCAGGTACCTTTCTGTAGCAGAGAACTGTAAGCTGACAAATATCAGTGTAAAGTAGCTTTGGAAATTCTTTCTTAAGTTCATTATAAAATCACCGTTCCGATCAATCTGTTTCATTTTAATTCAGAACCCGATGTGTCACCACACATTGCTCTAAGGTGTAATGGTCTCTCTGTGGCTGCTAAGGGGCTGAGACATAAACTAATTTAATCACAGCACCATGCATCTCTTGATGTATAAGGAATTCTAGGATCTTATATCCGAGAATGGTGTTAGGGCCAAAAATGTAACTTTTTTTCTTTTTCTGATGATTATTGCAAGCTTCTAGAAAAGAGAATTTGGATCACATCACAAATGTATTTTCTGTCTGAAATATTTCCAATATATTTTCTTTTATCATTTGTGTTACCTTTTAAAAAGAAAGTGATTCCATGGTAGTTTAGATCACTGAAAGATTTGTGTGTTTCCCTAGCTACTGTTATATATTAAAAGTCCAGTGACAGTGAATCTAAATTGTGAAGTTTCTCACAACTGTAACATGTTCAGTAAGGAGTAAAGAAGGAAGACAATAGAAACAGCACATCAGGCCACATTGCAACTTTGAATTGTATACATTCCTTTTATTAATGTGGGTATTTTATTCAACCTTAATTTGAATGAAATGTTTAGAACAAATATTTTATCAGGATTCAATTATTTGATAGGCAAATTTAATTTCGCTGTCATTTTTTTCCTAGGTAATCAATGTAGATGTGATTTAATGACAAAGTCTAATTGACTACTTTCATTTTGTGAAAAGAAAATTAAAAGGAGAAAATGCACTTTTAAAATTAGAAGTAATGATGGAGGTATAGGACAATTCCTGGGGATTAATGACTGTCTGAGAAAGCTGAAGGCTCAAGGCTTAGCTGTGGGCTATTAACCTCAGGTGGTCATTAATTCTTCAAGTAATGCTCCATGCCCTGATCATTATTACAACTGAACAGTGATGAAGTAGCAAGTTCCTGCAATTAAACCATCAGCAGTATTTTGAAATGCATGCTTTTCTCTCCCACTTGGATATCTTGACACAAAGCAAAGAATTAATCAAACCATTGCTAACATATAGTAAACCCCTTGGTGTTTTTCTTAATTTCTGTGTTCTGTCATTGAGGATGTGCCACATTATGTGACTGCATTTGCTGAGGCACACATTGTTATCCCAGTAGTCGTGGCCCACACACATTAAATATATGACTGGACGTGTATATGCTTCTAGGGAACCTTGAAACTTATGCAGATTCTTGTTCTCTTTCTCAATAGTGATGCAAATGTTACTAACTTGATTGTCAATGTACGTAGCATCCTCTTGTCTTCTTTCTGCATGCTAGTTTCCCTTCTAGTAAAGATTTGGTTTATGAGGTGTGGATGAAGGAACTGGAATTGTTTAATCTGAAGAAGAGGAGGCTGGGGGCAGAGCTTATTGCTCTACCTGAAAGAAGGTTGTAGTGAGGTGGGGGACTGGTCTTTTGTTTCAAGTAATTAGCAACAGGACAAGAGGGAATGGTCTCAAGTTGTGCCAGAGGATATATAAGGGAATTGTTTTTTAGCGAAAGAGTGGTCAAGAAATGGAACATGCTGCCCAGGGAAGTAGTGGAAATGAGAACATGGTTTAGTGGTCATGATGGTGTTGGGTTGACAGTCGATATTCTTAAATGTCTTTCCAACCTTAATTATTCTGCAATTCTCCATCTTTCTACAGCAAAGTATAAAGTTAAACCTTATTTTGCTAGGTCTTTTGAGTCTGCTGTATGGATTCATTAGTGAAAGAGAAGCAAGACAGAATCTCCTACAACCTGAAGTTAGAACTTGTTAAAACCGATGTAGGAGCTTGTACCAACATATCATTGGGTTTGTGTGACTTTTTTGAAATGTCTTCACAGCTGATTCAGATGATCTGCAGTTAGAGCTTTACTCAGACCTGTGAAGAGTCAAAAGACCTCATGCTATTGCTTTTGATCTGAGATCTACATAATTATCTGATACCACCACGTTAGGCTAAATTTTCCTGTACCTAAGCATTAAATTTATAAATACTATCTATTTGGTTCACATACAGAGTATAGGAACATACTCAAGTCTTGGAAAAACACACCACCATCTTCTCTAAAGTCAGCCAGACAGTAAGTAGTTAAAAGAACTCAAATGTTGAAATGCTTCAAAATTCCACAGCTGAAACATTTCAGCCTGTGAGTCAAGGTCAGATTAACATACAAAAGCAGCTAATCCAAAAATCAGCATCTTATGCCTGACTGGCACAGACTAATGCAGCGTATAGAGTGAGATAGGTCTCAGGAAGATGTTAATAACACATCTGCAAAGAGGTGAGCAAGTCAGTCACAGCAAGCTACTTTCTATAGCAATTTCAGGTGAGGAAAGTATTGTGGAAGGCTAATAGGCCTATTAGATGTCCTGGCTTGCCCCAACCTCCTGATGATGGAGGAAGCAAGAGCAGGAGGAAAACGAAGACTTGGGCCATTATGACCCCTCTCAAATTGCTAAACAGATACCCACAGGTGTTTAGGTACTTGTTAGTGTCTTGCCCAAATAAGGGTAAGCAAGCCCTGGTTTCACCTAATCTGGTCAGTTTTGCAAATGCCATTCTGACTGGTCAATCTCTGTGGCCAAAGGAGGCATTACACTCTGACAAATAGTATAAATTGAGCTAAGTTGCAAGCAGTTGTGTTGCTTCTGCCGCATGGAGCTTCTGCCTCCCTGCTGTCAGCTTGGATGTGTTCTGCTCTGCCTTGTGCTTTAGACCAGCTTAGCCCTGATGTTTTGGCCTTGAACTACCTAGAAACTTAAGTGCCTCAAGTTTACCAGGAGAAGGCATTAAGTGCCTCGTGACTTGGTGAGAAGTGCCACTGACATTGTGCTCTCTGCACATCTACAAGAGATCTTGCCTGCACCTCTGCAAACTTCCATGCCAAGTGGAACCAGGATCAGGTCAGAGATCGTCTGCCTCTTTCCAACACCCTGCTAGAACCTGGAAAGATCTAGAAACCTCCCAACAAGTATCAAGATGCTGAGCAGTTCCAATACTGCCACAAAGGAGCCAGGAACTATCTTGAAATTTCTACTCCACCTCTGTGAGTAAACCAGTCTTTCCCTAGGGCTCCAAGCTGCCTATCTATCAGTGAGGCAAACTTATTTTGTAGCTAAACATTTCCAATTTTCTGCTTCTCCTAAATTAATGAATTGCTCATAAGCATCCTTGTGAAGGTTTTCCTGACTGAATCAGAACCCAAATTTAACTAGTTTGTATTTAACTTGGGGGGGGCCTTTTCAGAAATAAAAAGAACTACATATTTTATAATTCCTGTCTCATTAATTGCTACAAATAATTCAGAATGGAGCAAGGATTGCTGGAAGTATGTCACAATTAACGAAATAATTATCATGGTGTCATTGTGGGCATATATAGCATAGGTACTACTCCAAAGCATTTCGGTTCTGTATGATGGTTTGAAATGCAGCATGTATGCCCTACAGAATGGGCATGTGAACGTTCAGATGTGTTATGTTTTTCATTTTACCTGACTTTGAGTTTTAACTTATTAATTTCATTTACATTAATGGAAATATGAATATAATAGAATAAATTATTTTCAAATGAATCTAAAACAATAAAAACTCCAGGGCAGTTTTGATTATTTCTGTTGATTGTAACAGTTAAATGTTGACAGGATAATGCATTCACCAATTATTCCACTGAATAATAAATCTTTTGTTGCAGTTCTCTGCTTGTCAAAATAGTGTTTTCTATTTAAAAATAATCTCTACTGAAACATGCATTTGTGGTTGTGATCTCCCTTAGCTTCTGTAAGGAGGAATAAATTGTATGCTTGCACATTTTTTCAGTCCTTCAGCATGTTGGTAAACCACTTCATATAAAATAGAAGCATTAATGGCAGCATAGTTAAGAGTTATGACTGCTACTAGACCCCATGACTACATGGTCCATCTTTTTTCTGTGTCAGTCATAATATTTGGATGTTATAATTTTAAGAAAAATAAAAGATATCTTTCTGAACTAATGTTTAATTCTTCTCATTATGACATTCCAGCATAGTCATTAGAGGGAAAGTTACAGCTACGCTTTAGTGATTACTATAGAGATCTCCAGCTTCTTGGGCTTTGGGGGAAGGGGAGGAACTCCATGTGCATGAATCTGTGGCAATAAAGTGTGGTTTAAAATAAAATATTATCCTAAACCTACATTTAATCCATCTGTTTCACAGATATTTTTGCACATTTGATGTTGTTCATATGAGTAGCACAGCATAAACTCCATTTAATGTTGTTCATATGAGTAGCACAGCATAGTATGGGCAGCAGGTCTGAGTGCAATTTCTACACTCTCTCCAATAAATTACAAAATATTAAATATTTCATTTCTGTGTTGGGGTTCAAGACAAGTACTGATACTTATCTAGATGTTGCCTAAAAATGTGGGCAATTTCCAAGTAGTCCCTTGGAAGGCACATGAGAAGAAGAATGCCTTGCAGATCACTTATGGTTTTCAGAAGTCAGCATTATTTTGCACCCAAAATGGATGCTAGATACCTCTGATGATTTCTGGTTAAGTGATTGAAAATTATTTTAAAATACCAAAATATATCATGTGTCTATAGCATGAAAACAATTTCATTCTCTGTCATTGAACCCTGAATGTTCAAATTTCACAAGGGGTCTGTTTTTAATGAATCATAGAATCATAGAATCATAGAATGGTANTCAATCCAACAAATCTCTGATTTCTGTATTTTCAAATTTTTGCTAGATTTCTCTCTCTGGTGTAGTAATTACTTTTTCTCCACAGAGATAGTCTAGCCAAGCAGAGCATCTGATACTCTAAGGATTTTATTTGGAAAGGTGAGGGTTGTAATGAGATTTGGGGTTTCTAGCTCTTTCAAAGCCCTGAGTTTAAAGAAGTGCTGAAGGCTATCCTCCAGAAATAAACCATGTAAGAGTGATTAATTAAGGCTTCATTGCCTGCCTTCTCTTTCATTCTTTAACTTTTGAAAAATCAGCTTGGTCATTAGAGCTCATGCCATGCTAAACCACAGTGATTAAGACCAATTGGGACGCTGTTGTCAGTCCTTAGCTTTCTAGTAATATGCATTTTGTTAGGACTTAGGGCGTTTTAGGCAATTATTTCTGCTTATACGTTTAATGTTCTACTGTTCTTTCCAAGTGTTTGGTAGGTTTTAATAGTAATTTAGACTTGTGTATTGGACCTTCTGAAGACTTTTATTTTTCCTTTTATATCCACAAGTTTGCCATGTTTCATGGCTCTCGTTCAAGAAAATAAACTCCAGTTCTATTAGGTTGAATCTTGTCTATTATCTTGATTCTAAACCTGCCAAAATCAAGACAATTGTCTATTATTAGTTTAAATTAGTTGGGATGGCCTGCATCATTGTAGATATTCTGCAGCTTCTGTGATTTGTGTGTCAGACTTCATTCACAAACAGAAAAAAATCTCATAGTAGTTTATTGAGCGCTGATCAGGGCAGGTATACAAAATACAGCACAACTAAGCAGCTTTCAAATATAATTTGTTATTATTGCAGATAAGGTATCCAGATAGGTACCACTGCAGGTATACAGACGCAGTTTTGATTTTGTTAGCTTGTAGTAGCAGTAAAGTTGACAGACATTGGCTGAAGGAGCTGTCAGTGAAGCCTTTTGTGGTGCCAGTAGCCAGTTTGTGCAGCTGTGACTACTGCTGGCAGCTAGGTTAAAAGTAGCTTCATTTTCTCATCAAAAACTTAACAGTAATATCTGGGAAAGAGTCATTACTTTACTAAAAGCATATAAAAGCAAACAATAAATTCTGGAGATATTTGATGAAATTTCCTACAAATGTGGGAGATACCTTAAATAAGGGAACACTGCACGTCCTCACCTACCCAATACTCTGACAAGTCACTTGTATTTACTATGAATTAGTTTGTTTTTAGAATATGTATGTATGTTTTTAGAATAGTATGGAGTATCAGAATGAAATTCATTGACGAAGTTGAGCGAAAGTAACTTCATAATAACTCATGGAATTTCTCAACTTTTTATTTGTTTTATCATTCTATTACAGAACAAAGATCGAATGTGGAAAAGGAAAGGCAAATGAATTTAAATGCTCCAGGTTCCTTACAGTGTTTCCAGATACAGTTGGCAGAGATGTATTGACTTCAGCTTGTTTTGACTCAACAAAAAAAGTGAGTTACATCACCAATGAATATACTTGTTTAAGAATCATCAGTTGAGACTCATGAATGCAAATTCATAGGATTAAAATCTACCTGTAAGCTATTTTTTGTGATATTAAGACTGCAGAGATGTGTTATCTGTCTTTGGTAATGGACTGAACAGGAATGATAACAAAGTAGTTGTGGAAGACATTAGTTGAGTTGAATTTATACTCCTCTGTAAATAGACAGAGTGAAAGGCTATGACTGAAATAGTGACTTCCTGACTCCTTACCTCTTAGAAGGTTCCAAATGGTGCCACATCCAGTTGGTGGCCAGTTTCTAGTGGTGTCCACCAGGGATCAGTGCTGGGCCCAGTCTTGTTTAATATCTTTATTGATGATCTGGGTGAGGGGATTGAGTCCAGTAGTAAGTTTGCAGACAACACCAACTTGAGAGTATGTGTCAATCTGTTAGAGAGTAGGAAGGCTCTGCAGAGGGACCTGGACAGGCTAGATAGTTGGGCACAGTCCAATGCCATGAGTTTTAACAAGTCCAAGAGCCAGGTTTGGTAGTTTGTTCCCAGCCTGTAGCGCTGCTTAGGGTGGTTGTGACCAGAGTGGCTGAAGAGCAACCAGGCAAAAAGGGACCTGGGGGTACTGGTTGACAGTAGACTGAATATGAGCCAGCAGTGTATCTAGGTGACCAAGAAGGCCAATGGTATCCCGACCTGTATTAGGATTAGTGTGACCAGCAGGGCCAGGGAAGTCATTCTGCCCAGGTACTCAGCACTGATTAGGCCACACTGAGTAGTGTGTACAGTTCTGGGCCTCTCAATTTGAGAAAGATGTTGAGATGCTTGAACATGTCTAGAGAAGGACACCAAGGCTGGTGAGGGGGCTGGAGCACAACCCTACGACGAGAGGCTAAGGGAGCCTGGAGAAGAGGCTCAGGGGAGACCTTATTGCTCTCTACAACTACCTGAAAGGAGGTTGTAGCCAGGTGGGCATTGGAATGGGCTGCCTGGGGAGGTGGTGGAGTCACTATCCCTGAAGGTGTTTAAGAGGAGGCTGGATGAGGCACTTAGTGTCATGGGTTAATCAGATGTGTGTAGGTGGTGGGTTGGACTCAATGATCTTAGAGGTCTTTTCCAACCTGCTTGGTTCTGTGATTCTGTGAAATAACCATGTGTGAGCTTAACTTCTTCTATGTTATGCAATGGGAATTTAAGAAGTCACCATATGTTTAGTGATTATAAACAGAGAAAGTAGTTTCCCATGTTAGATTTTCCTTTTTCCTTCCTTTGCTTTCTCCATTTCCTTATTTGTCATGTACAAGGATTTTTCTGTGCCTCATTCAAAAGCATTTCTTCATATTAGAAAGTAAAAAGACTTAATTGTATACAGTCATATAAAGCAAAATTTGAAACTTTTACCCATAATATTTTGTTATCATTATGTTTCATTTTGGGGCCTATAAATGAAAGAAATCTTAATCAAAATATGAACTCCATTTGTAGGCTATTTTTACAGAATTACTTTTCAAGCACTTGAAATCATGGTCCATGGATCCTTGTGGATCTTTTCCTTTGGCTGGTGGTCTCTTCACAAGAAAATATGAATGTCTAAAATATACCATTAGTGTTAGCTTTTTCTTTATGGTTTTTTAGTGACTAAGAGATTTCTTAAGCTATATGTGGAATGTACTTCATATTGTGTGTTTCAGCCAGCAGTTTAAACATGCCTGTTTCTGATAAAACATGAATGGCAGTCTCACTAGCCCATCTGTTGAAAGTATTCTTGAAGTGCTATAGCACAAGCCATAATATTTATGAAATTTTGTATTCATTTGGATAGTGACAACATTTTAAACTTCAACTTACACTCTTTCTGGTTTTATTGCCATAAAGATGAAACACCTCAGAAAGGAAAGCATACTTAAGCTTAACTCTACAGATGAAGTAAACATGTGTTGAACAACCAAACATTTGTTGGTTTGGGGTTTTTTTTTGTTTGGGTTTTTTTGGGGGGGCAGGTTTCTTATTTGTTTTTTCCTTTATATTTTTCTGAAAAAAACCCACCACATGTATGCCCTGAGAAGTTTGAAAGCAGTTTTCATACCTTTGGAACATAAAGCCTAGTCTGCTTAGCTGAGTCATAAGAGTTGGGAGTAAACCCACAAAAACTAATGCAGCTCCAGAAGCATGTGGTATACAGCAGTACGTAACTTATGTAAGAGGGCTTGAAGCTGGGCTTCCTAGTAGTGGTCATTCTCTTCAAATCACTTTATGGGTTGTGCCAGATAAGATTATTGAAAGAGCCTGAAGCATAATGAGTACTTTACTGAAACAAATATTCATAATGTTAAAACAAGTTATTCTAGATCTCACACCATGCATCCATAACAAGTATGCAACCTTAACTATCTTTGAATAAATCCAGAAGAATATAATTTAAAATACAGTAATCATTAAGTTATTTAGCTCTCTTTAATTTTCCTTTGTCTATTATCATATTCTTCCTCATATACCTTCAGGTGGTTCTTAGCAAAATATATCTATAACTTCTAAGCATGCTTTCTTTAGCTCGCATCATGCATCATAGTTTATGCGTATATGAATGCAGAAGTTGATGTAACCTCTTTGTACATTTATCAGATTATATCTGCCCCATTAGCCTCCATAATGGCTGAGTAGTGGTTCTTTGTGTACTTGCTGTGCTGACCTCATCTATCAAAGGAAAAGATTCTCCTACTCCACACAATTACCAAAAGTTACTATTTAGCCCAAGTTATGCCTTTGAGCTGATACAATGGTATTATTCGAAAGAAAAGTTACTTGCATTCAATTTTTTTTTTTCATTCATAACATTCATGTTTTATACCTAGTAGATACATCAGAGGCAAACAAGAGAGTTAGTTCTCAAATATAAAAACATTTTCAAGACCTTTACATTCAACATGTTAAAATAAAAATTCTTTGACTTAAAATCAGGTACCTTTAAAATTAGTGCAGAGTGATCCAGGTGTGTTCTAAGAATTACAAAAATGCACATATAAAGATGTGGAATTGCTGTGTGCATTTCCTTCTAATTTGGTTAAATTCAAGTGAACACTTAGCATGAAACTATTAAAGAACTATGTAGTCACTTTCTGTCATTAATGTGCATCTTCTTCCTGTGCAGTTTGTCAGTTCTTAGAATAACTGAATGGGTTTTTTTTCCTGCTGTTTAAACAGATTGAATAATATTTAGATATATTTCAGCTACTCGTAAGCTGAATTAAAAGTACAATTATGAAGGGAATGCTCAAAATTCTGTGAGTCTGTTGCCCTAGAAACATATATGAGGTAAAACACAGTGGATAAGTAAGTTTTGATGTGCAGTGAGTGTTTACCTATTTTTGCAACTGTAATACTACATTATTTTCATCACTTCAATGTTATCATTTTGTTGTAGGCTGCGTTTTAATTATCAGTGTTAATCCTCTGTGCATTACTCCTAAAGATTAAGTGGTATATTGAATATTTTGTTAATGTAATATCTGAAAGTTGTTCAGTTTGGGTAAGGTACAGGGATTTTGTTGTCTGTCTTTATTTTTATTTTTTCTTAAATGTACATTCAAATCTTCCATCTTACATAATGCCTACTAAACATATAACACCACTCTTTGGAGGTAACCATGGCACCCATGTATTAAAAATGTCAACTGATAATTCTTTCTCTCCTTCATCCCACTTCGACTCCTTACACATTGGGTTATAACCCAAATATAGACTTTCCTATATCCATTACATGTATCCTGCTACTGTCTTGGAGACCTGTGGCACCTGCAAGGAGATACATTTCAGAAGGGGTGCTTTACAAAGAAGTTGGAATAAGAAGTCCTGTTTGATGGTTGGGGTTTTTTGTTTTTTGGTTTTTTTCCCCCAAATAACCTGGGAGTCTTTGCAGTTGGAGCATCTTTTTCCAGAGAGGAAAATGACCACTCTAAAGCAAATCACAGCAAACACAGTCACACCACTGTGACAGTGACAAGCAGTGGCCTTTGTTAAGTGTCAGAACCATTCCAGGCCAAATCCCACTGCTACTGTGCTTCTTTAGGCAACGTTCAAAGCCAGATTTAGCTGATTAATGCCAACATAACTGACCGAAGTTCCTCATAGTTCAAATTCTGTCAGATGTGTGGATGTCATGCATCATCATAAGTACTGGTGATTTAAAAGGTAAGAGCTGTGCCTAGTCTCCAATAGTAACTGCTTAGCCAACCATTCCATATTTGAATAAGAAATCTGGGGGATTTTTAATTTAAAAAAAAAAAA
This sequence comes from Eubucco bourcierii, assembly GCA_013396675.1. Classification (NCBI taxonomy): domain Eukaryota; kingdom Metazoa; phylum Chordata; class Aves; order Piciformes; family Ramphastidae; genus Eubucco; species Eubucco bourcierii. Next base: position 29,928 of record VWZE01011541.1, read on the forward strand.
AGTCATGCAACATTTTATAATTGAAAATTCTTAATGTAATTTTTTTCACTTAGAGAAAAAAAAAAAAAAAAACCCAACTTGAAATAAATATTTTCAACCAATACAGGAAGAGAGCAAATCTTGAGATCATGTGATTTCTATTCAGAAGAGAATTATTCAATTATTCTACTCCACTCTGGTGAGACCTCACCTGGAGTATTGCATCTAGTTCTGGAGCCCTTATTACAGGAATGTGTCCAGAAAAGGGCTACATGGACTACCTCCTCTGTGAAGAAAGACAGAGTTTGGGCTGTTCAGTCCAGAGAAGAGAAGGCTCTGAGGACACCTTATTCTGGCCTTTCAGTGTCTGAAGTGGGCTACAAGAAAGCTGGTGAGGGACTTTTTAGGATGAGTAGTGATAGGACTAGGGGGAATGGAGCAAAATTAGAAATGAGTAGATTTGGATTGGGTGTTAGGAAGAAGTTCTTCACCATAAGGGCGGTGAGACACTGGAACGGGTTTCACAGGGAGGCAGAAGCCCCATTCCTGGAAGTTTTTAAGGGCAGGTTGGACAGGTCACTGAACAACCTGATCCGGTGTGAGGTATCCCTGCTCATGGCAGGGGATTTGGAACTGGATGATTGTTGAGGTCCCATGCAGCCCTGATAGTTTTGTGATGTTGTGAGAACTGAGGGGTTATTTTAGAATTTCCCTCAAGTTCCTTATTGCTGTCATCCTGGTTCTTCTTCTCCACTGACACATCTGGCACCTCTGACTTTTTCTGGCATCAGCTGACTCTGTCAGTGTACATAAGAAGCCTGTAACTGTTTCATGGCACTTTTGTAAATTATGAATAATGAGACAAGGTCTCCTCAAGTCAGAGGGGAATGTCTATACTGAGGATGTCCTAGAAAATTAATTTTAAGGGAATACCCAGTTTAATTCTTCTCAGTGAATGAGCTGAAATATAACATGCTGGTTTATGGCTGGACTCCAACATTTGGGTAATTAGTGATGGCTTTTATTACCAGGGTTTGGTTTTTTTTATAGTTTATGCTTGATTGTACACTACAACAGTTATTTTTTGTGTCTTGTTTAGTTTTTGTTATTTGAAGGGCATTATTCAGTATAGTATCTGTATGACTTGTTTTAGAAACCTTGTGGTCAGCAGATACTGGGAGGTGATCTTCCCCCTGTACTCAGTGCTGGTGAGGCCATACCTCCAGTATTGTGTTCAGTTCTGGACCACGCTTTGTAAAATGACCCAGGCAAGAACTCAACCAGCTGGAAGTTAAGGAATGAAGCTCTATTTACAGCTCAGCACAATGTACAAGCAGAAATATACACTATAGACAGGAATAGTTACAGAAATAGACAAGTTAAAGGTAATACAGAAACACAACACCCCTCACAGAAATCAGAGACCCCAGGAGGGGCTCCTAACCACCCTTCCACCTTCTCCCCACCCCTATGTATATCTTACACACAAGGTGAGCTTGGAGGATCAGCCAGAGGGGGTTAGAAGAAAAGTGGTTAGTGAAAATTAATTGGCAGAGGAGCCAGGGCCAGAAGCTACTAAACCGCCCGGCACACTGTTCTCCCAGAGAGAGACAGTGAATGCCTTATCTATGTTTTGGTTATTTGTCCCAAAACAATCTCAGCAAGCGTATGAGTGAAGTAGACATCATGATGTTTTCCTTTCACAACCTATAGTGTAATTTTCTCTATTAAAATATTCCAATTAGTCTCAAACCAGCACACCATTTCTACCATTATTTCATGTATTTGTATGGTATTTTGGTGTATGAGAGCACTAGAAGCAGTTACAGAGAGAAAGCCTTCACTATTATATTGCCCTGACAGTTTAGATTCTCCTTTCATTTTTTCTGGCAAGTCTTCTCTAACTGAAATATTTTTTTACTTAGTCCTGTAAAACAATTGCCAGCATGAATGCCTGGAAATGGTTTCTTAGAGTTCCTGTTCTCTTTCTTTAGCAGCTTTCTTGTAATTTTGATTCAAAATAATGAAATATTTTTGCCTAATTAGCCAAGATAAAAAATTCCCTCCCACAGGCTTATGAGAGCTCAACCAAAGTCAGACTTCAGTTGAAAACTTGAAAGTCAGATGTGTTCAATGATCTGTTCTGAAGAAGGAAGCAGATACACTGTGAAGGGGCTTGTAACCTATATTTGCAAAAGCTAGTACAGTTGAATTTCAACCACCAGGTTTTAGGGATTTACTCTTTAATTAGCTTACATTTAATGCCTTCCCCCCCCCCACACATTTGGGTCTTTATTTTGTAATACATAATGGATTATATCCACTATTCTAAAATGATTCACAGAACCTGAATTTATTAAGCTTATCGTCCAATTCTTAGTTGGACCTGGGAATATTTGTTTCAGTGGAGAGAAAGTATGCAGAAGCGTATCTCTGAAATTAGGATTTTTAGAAATAATGAGGAGTATATGGGTGTTAGTTCAGGATACAGTTAATAAACTGTGTATTTTCAGTCACAACACAGAAAAAAATGCCAAAACAAAACAGTAGAAAAAAAAGACAAACCAGTCTTAGGGTATGCACAACTCTTTATGTTGGCCTCCTATATGACAATTCACTTTATTCACAAACAATGTGAATGTCATTCAGCTATACAGCTGTGCAGTCATGCTGGTGATCTCTGTGGTCTCTAAAAAGTTTTCTTTATTTCTACAGTGGGTGTGGCGGGTTAGGAACAACACCCACCCACCCCCACCCGCGCCCCCCCCAAGACAGAGAAATTTCCCAGATCAGCTCGGAAGGCTTGGATCTAAGATAAAACTGTATTTATAGCAAAGTACAATTTACAAGCATATACACAGAGTGTATTTACAATTAAATACAATTTAGAAATAATAGAGAAATCCAGACTCCCCCCCCAGACAAAGAAACTACCCAGAATGGACTGAGAGCCTCTCCCTCCCTTCCTTCCTTACCAGGCAGAAACCGAAAGAACCAGCAAAGGCTAATTGGTATCTGTTAGTGGAAGATACCAGAACAGCAGTGTGAAGGGGAAGTGAAAGGAAGCAGTGTCCCAGAACATAGTGGAACAAATCATTTACATTTTGATTTTTTTATCCCTTTCAACAAACCAATGAATGATACAGACTTCATCATTACTTTCTTTTTACAACAAACGAATCATAGAATGGTAAGGTTGGAAGGGACCTCAAGGATCATCTAGTTCCAACCCTCTGCCATAAGCAGGGACACCTCCCGCTAGGACAGCTCACTCAAGGCCTCATCCAACCTGGCCTTGAACACCTCCAGGGAGGGAGCAGCCACAACCTCCGTCGGTAACCTGTTCCAGTGCCTCACCACCCTCACTGCAAAGAACTTCCTCCTAACATCCAGTCTAAATCTCCCCTCTACTAGTTTAAACCCATTGCCCCTTGTCCTGTCATTGCAAGACCTTGTAAATAGTCCCTCCCCAGGCTTCCTGTAGGCCCCCTTTCAGATACTGGAAGGCTACTCTAAGGTCTCGAAGCCTTCTCTGCCCCAATTCTCTCAGCCTGTCCTCATAGGAGAGCTGCTCCAGCCCTCTGATCATCCTTGTGGCCCTCCTCTGGACCCGCTCCAACACTTCCATGTCCTTCCTGTGCTGAAGGCTCCAGAACTGCCCTGGAGTACCACAGTACTCCAGGTGGGGTCTGACAAGAGCAGAGTAAAGGGGCAGAATCACCTCCCTTGCCCTGCTGGCCATGCTGCTTTTGATGCAGCCCAGGACTCGGTTGCTGTCTGGGCTGCATGTGCACACTGCAGGCTCATGTTGAGCTTTTCATCAACCCAGACTCCCAGGTCCTTTTCCTCAGGGCTACTCTCCAGCCATTCACCACCCAGCCTGTATTTGTGCTTGGGAGTGTACCTACCCAGGTGCAGGAATGATCTGATTTATCTCATTAAAATATTCCAATTAACCTCAAACCTGCACAGTGGGATTTTAAATGCAGCTTGGTATTTTTGTTCCCCTTAATAAGGCATACTTCTTGAACATCCTTTCCATGGGAAAAAAAAAAAAAAAGTACTTCAGTTGTTTAGTTGCTAAGGTGATTTATCTTGTCCCACAAACTCTTACTAAAGAGAAAAAAAGCACCTTTGTATGAAATATCATGACATGTAAACAGCTCAATTAGGATACAGTTTTCTGGAAAACAGTAACTCACCTGGCCAGGAGGAAGACGAAGACAATACTATCCCATGAAACAAAGTAAATGGAGTTAGGAGTGGATTCACAACTAAATTTATAGGCAAACAGTATGTGTGGGAGGGAGTACAATGATAGAGGCAACTATAAGTAAAACTTAAACACTATACTGAAGTTCAGTTATCCTCCCTAACCAGCATTTTGAATTAGGTTAGAAGAATAACATGTAAAATCTACTGGGAAATAAATAATGTTGTGTTAATACTTTGTGCTCAGAATAACATGATAAAAAGCTTTTAAACTGAGGAATCAAAGGGGAAAAAAAATATATATATAGTCTATTAATTATTTCATTGTACTGTACCCTTTGAAGCATGAAAAGATCATTTAGTCTCAGCCATATGTCACAAACTGTTATATGTCACCTACTGTTATATGTCACCTTATTGCCATTAACTTTATACTACAACCGGGTTTAAATCAAATTCATTCAGTGACCAAAGAAAGAAACATTGACACCACTAATTTGAGGACAAATTGATTAGAAGATGACTGGTAAAATAATGATTCATCAGAATAAAATGAAAAAAACCCCAACAAACAAACCACTTTTGAGAGACGAGTGTATTTTTTAACGTACTTAGAATCCAGATGTGATATGAATCAAATTCCCTTCTGGTGGCTATGTACTTTTGAAGTCAGAGAGAAAGCCACACATGAAAAGACACCTCTTTCTTACTGTGCAGCACACATGGTCACTCACCAACAGACTGTCCAGGAACTAATCTTCTGAATTAAGATCTGACTTTAACTGAAATGAATTGAGGATTCACTCCCTTTAGACTAGTGACCTAATTGATACCGATGGCTTTTAGAGAGGACAGCAATGAATGAAAATGGTGGGCAGCCTCTCATCAGTCTTTTTCTTCATTAGATCAGTGCAAGTTAACTGGACAGAATATGATGCTCAACAGAGCAAAAAATTGTATGAGATGGCACTATCACATCAGTTCTAAAGAATGCCAACAGCATTCTGAGATCAACTTAGCTTTTTGATGAATTTTTTTTTTTTGGTGTGATTTTCCTTTCCTCTCACCTCTGATCTTTCTTGCCTTTGGCACAGTCTCTAACTTACTAGGATTTCCCCCTCCTTTATCCTTGTTTGAAAATCTCTTAATATATATATAAGACTTCAAACTGTTTGGGGTTTTTTAGTGGGTTTTTTTTTTTTTTTTAAGTGGGAGTTACCATTTATCAGCATGATATGTTACCAGACTAGGAATAGTGCTTCACAGTGGTTACTTTCAAAACAGAATGATCTTCAGTAGTAGGTCAAGTTAGATTAGTTACATTGACAAAGTATTGCATTTGGTACATATCAATAAAACCTGAAGATGAATTTAAATTATTTAAGATTAAAATTACCAACCTAGCATAGGGAAGCCAAGTATGAGACATGTTTAGCTTCCATGTTTGGTATCTTAAAGAAGAGTCACTGCAGATGGTGTTAGCCTTTCTTGGAGAATTTAAAATATCATTTTACTTATGTAACAGTTAACTGATCCTTGGAAATCAGAATTAGGTAATCTTCCCATTCTGCTTCATCTATATTAAGGTATGTAAAGCTGCATGACATATTCACAGAGAAACTTAAATGTGAGAAGTATGGTTGCCTTACTGACCACAAAGGTGCAACGTGTTCAGTGTTGTGTGGAAATTGTACTTTTTTTTTCCATTCACAATTGAGTTTGAAAAGAGAAAAAAAATATAAAGGGTCATATGAGAAGGAAAACACAACTTCAACTGCTGCCAGCAATAAGAGCTTTTGGAAGTGTTTTAAGAATTTCAGAAATATTAGCTGCTGAGGGAGGTTGTAACAGAACATGGCACTGCAGATAGAGCAATCATTCATCATTTAACATCTGATCCATTTCTTGCTGACTGAAGAGAAACATATATCAGGGAACTCATGTAATACTTCTCTGTTATATGTGACTCACGAACTGCAGTTATTATACAACTGTACCATTAATTTAAAAGGAAGTTTTGTTTGTCAAAACGGCAGTTAAACAGTATTTAAAATAGCATTTGAAATTATTTTCAGGTAATTGTGAGGTTTTTCTCAATATGTTTACAGTGCCCACACTGACGATTATACTTTCTGATAATATCAGAGTTTTTGAACTGTAACTAGCCTACAAATACCTTGACTCTTGTCCACACTTCATTATATATTACATTTCTACTGAGGAATGAAAATTATACAATCTACTACTAAAGATAAACACATTTCATAATTCAATCTGAAGTAACTAATGTTAAAAGCCTTCTGTTGTATCTGTACTTAGCCTTAGTTTATTCAATGTCTATATAGAATCATAGAATAGTAAGGTTGGAAGGGACTTCAAGGATTATCTAGTACCAAACCCCTGCCATAGGCAGAGACACCTCCCACTAGTACAGGTTACTCAAGGCCTCGTCCAACCTGGCCTTGAACACCTCCAAAGAGGGAGCAGCCACAACCTCCCTGGGCAACCTGTTCCAGTGCTTCACCACCCTCACTGCAAAGAACATCCAGTCTAAATCTTCCCTCTGACAGTTTAAACCCATTGCCCCTTGTCCTGTCATTGCAAGACCTTGTAAATAATCCCTTCCCAGCCTTCCTGTAGGCCCCCTTCAGATACTGGAAGGCTACTATCAGGTCTCCTGGAAACCTTCTCTTCTCCAGGCTGAAGAGCCCCAACTCTTGTCGCCTGTCCTCATAGGAGAGCTGCTGCAGCCTTCTGATCATCTTCACGACACTCCTCTGGACCTGCTCCAACACTTCCATGTCCTTCCTGTGCTGTGGGCTCCAGATATATTCAGTTTTAAACTGAAAGACACGTGGTGTAAGTGTAAATTTTTGTTTGTTTGCATAAGATGTAATTGCTTGTAATACAGGATTTAGGTTTATCTATGAGATCTTTATTTGTTTGCTCACAACATCTTTGAAAGTGAGAGAAGTCTTTGCCGCCTTGTCACTGACGAGTTCCCCACAGCTGACCCTGTTGTAAGCAGGAAACAGCACTAGATGACCTACAGCAGTCATGTCCAAGGTGCATTTTCCTCTGATTTTTTTGATACCTAGTTAGGAGAGGAGAAAACAGATTCTGCCATGAAATATGATGTGGTTTTACATGCCTAAGTGTTCTAAGGGGTTTTTTTTAGTATGTTTCAGAAGTTTTCAAGATCATTGGGAGAAACATGTAGAAACTACGTAGTTGTTTGGGAGTTATTTTTGTGGTTTGTTTCTATTGTGCAAAAGAGCAGAAGTAGTAATTATTGAGTTGTTAGAATAAAAAAAAACCACAAAACCAAACTTTGACCTCTTATGAGGATTTATAGTGAGGTTATATAATCTAGTCCTAAAGAGTTTTTATTTTCTAACAGGGTAAGAAGCATAGAAATTGAAGGACATGCATCCTGATTTGGTCTTAGTCTCTGCTTTTGAATATGACAAGTGCTGTAATGAAAGACAGTAGTAGCAGAATTTGCAGCATACTTAAATGTAGTTTTGATGATAGAGAAACATTGTTTGACTGGACTTTGGATTTTTTTTTTTTAATTATTTCAAAGTATGCCATAGAAATTATTGAGATTTATTACTGTCACTGAATCTGAATGTAATAAAGTTCACCTCTGAGGTGCAATCTGAGCTTAGAAAAGTTAGCAAAACTTCTACCTTTGCACCCAAATACATCAGGACATTCATGTTCATGGAAATAGATCTGGAGATTTCTTTAGTTCTTCTGTTGGAAGGAAACAGGATCTTGACCTGAAGGCACTGTGATACAGACTTTCAGTGTGGCTCTGGAGAAGTAATTTGATTTCCACCATTGTATTTTTCCATCTGAAATTGAGAGTGTTGCTTTTCTATTTCAAACAGTGGCTTAGGAAAATATATTTTAATCATATTTGAGATAGTGAGATGTAATCTTGATAGATAGCTATGAAGTAGTACCTGGACACTTAGTGAAAACTGAACTTTGTGTGTAAATTACATAACTCATTCATTCCTTTAGGAATTTTCTATGATAAAGGAATCCAGTAAAAATTTCTCACCTTAAACCTGGAACTATTCATAATTTGGCAGCTGAATATAAAATGTGGGAAATCTTTGGTATTAAATCTACCTGTTACGTTCCTGATACATCTAAAAGCAGGTTAATTTCAGGAAAAAAATCTTGACACTGCTGGTTTAGAATTCAAAAATCAGCAAAAACCATCTGTCATCCTCTTCACTCTCAACTCAAGGTGGTCAAGTAATTGTAAAGTAAGGAAGCAATAATTATCTTGTTACCTGCATTATTAATGCATGTGATATTTATCTTATTGCTTGTATTAATACTATATTACTTGTATTACAAGCAATATAGCTTCTAGCTCTATCTATAGCTCAAGATGGGGAAAGCTATTTAAAGAAGTTCCTGAATCAGTGGTGCCAATAATTTGTTGCCCTCTATTTTTATATATAGATGTATGAACTGGTCCATTTTTTTGGGTGGCTTTTAAGAACTCTTCTCCTGAGGAAAAGGACCTTGGAGTCTGGGTTGATGAAAAGCTCAACATGAACCTGCAGTGTTCATATGCAGCCCAGACAGCAACCGAGTCCTGGGCTGCATCAAGAGCAGCGTGGCCAGCAGGGCAAGGGAGGGGATTCTGCCACTTTACTCTGCTCTTGTCAGACCCCACCTGGAGTACTGTGTGCAGTTCTGGAACCCTCAGCACATGAAGGACATGGAAGTGTTGGAGCAGGTCCAGAGGAGGGCCACGAAGAGGGCTGGAGCAGCTCTGCTATGAGGACAGGCTGAGAGGGTTGGGGCTCTTAAGCCTGGAGAAGGGAAGGCTTCGAGGAGACCTGATAGTAGCCTTCCAGTATCTGAAGGGAAGGCTGGGGAGGGATTATTTACAAGGTCTTGCAATGACAGGACAAGGGGTAATGGGTTTAAATTGGCAGAGGGGAGATTTAGACTGGATGTTAGGAGGAAGTTCTTTCCAGTGAGGGTGATGAGGCACTGGCACAGGTTACCCAGGGAGGTTGTGGCTGCTCCCTCTTTGGAGGTGTTCAAGGCCAGGTTGGAGGAGGCCTTGAGTGAGCTGTACTAGTGGGAGGTGTCCCTGCCTATGACAGAGGGTTGGAACTAGGTGATCCTTGAGGTCCCTTCCAACCTTACCATTCTGTGATTCTATTCCACTATTTGTTGGTCTGGTAGAGACTTGTGAGACATACAGAAACTGGAATGTTGCTTAGCAATTTGCTGAAACCATGTTTTTTCTATTGCTCTCCTGTTGTGCTTGAAATTTGCTTATTTATGTGTAAGTATGACAATATGAAATGAGCGAAAATAACCACCTTTTGTTTTATCACATCTTTGAGACAAATTTGTCAGCTTTTCATCAAGTGAGACTTGCATTGTCCTCAACAGGATTTCTGTGTGATGGACTGCTGCATTAAGTGATTTCAGTTTTTAAATCTTACATTCTGTATCTCAGAATGCACTACTCTAACACCTTATTTATATTTTATTTAAAGTAGGAGCTTGCTTTACCCCTCTCTTCTTGTTGATGTCAGACAAATTTACATGGATGATTGCTCTCTTAGTATGCTTATCTATCATCGTAACTGTGAGATATCACCATCAGCACAAAGTAGATGAGATCACCCAAATCCTGCTATTTATTTAAAGGACACATTAACCTTTAAGACCTGATTTATTCTTTATTTACACATCCATGGACTTCCATGCATTTGTAATGTTTTTATATAAACTGTTGCCGTGAAGCAGGTGACTTCACATTCTTTCCAGTGCCTCATTTTTCTGGGTATCTAAGTCTAGTTGCTGCTATGTCAAACCTGCTGAATTTCTGTTTTTCTAGGGATAAGTGCAGCCAAAACATGAATCTTTATGCTCAGTTATGATGCATGTTTGAAACATTTATGTGAATGAGTTGTCTTGAGATATTAGGAATGATTTATGTGACAGTTTGGGATTTTTTTCTTATTTCCTTGGTTTCTCGGGGATTTGGGGTGTCTGCTTCTCTTCATACACACTAAATATCGCTTAAACTGCATCATTGGTGTCTGGTCTCATAAGGATACTGTTCAGAGTAGTGTTGTGAGATGGTCCACAGTAGGTTCCTGCTCCATTCAAGTAATTAGAGGTCACCTGACCACCATTATCTGTGCAAAATCACTCCTTGTGATCATTGCGTTTCCTGTAGGAATTCTCCTTATTTTTCCCTCCTTTAGTGACAGTTTGATGGCACTCTAATCCCTCTGAGTCAGCTGTCATATTCTGTTTATCATTCCTCTTTATATATTTGCAATCAGGTCCATGTATGTGCCTGATGCACATCTCCATAGGATACGAATACACCTCAGAACCTCTCTTAGACAAGTCACATCCTTGTGCATGTTTACGGTGAGCACTTGATACTGTCATTTGTATTTAAAAAAATTCAGGTTGAGTAAGTGCCTTCATGTTGTTAAGGTTAGCTGCTATTTATCTCTCCTCAAAGGCTAAGTAGATATACAAACAAAGTGAAAGACAGCTAAATAGAGCGCTCTTGAGAATTTTTAAAAAATACACTAAATTGACAGAAGTCTTACCAGCAGGAGTTGGAAAGGAATTTTAAGTATCCAACTCCTGTTGGAGACTTCAAAATCTTTTCTTACTGTATCTAACTATTATGATTTTTAAATCACATGTTTCTTCCTGCTTCTTGGAGGCAATCAGCATACCAGAGAGTTAAAAAGATGATGCAGCTTCAAATATAATGACATCATCATTATGAACTGACTCGGCACATATTTTGATGCACCTCTGCACAACTAATCTTGAAAAGCTGCAGCACTGCATTGACTAATAGCTAGAGAAGTTGGTCAAGGAACAACAGTTTATTTGGTGACATTACTGGGGTTACTGGAGGGTGGGTTTTTTTCTGTTATGTGATTTAAAAATCATAATAGCTAGATACAGTAAGAAAATATGTTGAAGTCTCAAACAGGAGTTGGAAACTTAAAATTATCAATGATAAAGTCAAAAGCAGCATTATGAATGTTTCCATGTTTTAGATTTTCAACTTAGGTCTCCTCTATGTGTAAACCTAAAAGAGTGAAGATTGATACTGCTTTATTGCACTTCTTGGTTTGGCTGAAAAATCATTACTCAGTTTAAAAAACTTTAGTTGAAACCACTTTGTGCAGCTCTTAAAGGTAATAATTTTACCATCTATTTTAATAAGTAATTTTTAATAACCTTCATACAATACATGAAAAAAGGGTTACCCTCTAAAATAAAGAGACTAAACTAATTATAAAGGTAGACTAGATTCAACATAGAGACAATAATTGTCCCCAAAACTATCCATTTAAACTTCTTACAAAACACACAGAGAAATGTTAGACCCTTATGAGTGGCATTTACATGAACCATTGCACAAAGCAAATGTTCAGTGTTAACTCTTTTTCCCAAGAAATTCACAGAATCTTAGAGACTGGAAGGGGACTTCCAGAGATTAGAGTCTAACATCCCTGCCAAGGGATCACCTAGAGTAGTTTGCACAGGAATGCACCCAGGCAGGTTTTGAAAGTCTCCAGAGTAGGAGACTCCACAACCTCTCTGGGCAACCTGTTCCAGTGCTCCATCACCCTCACTGTAAAGAAGTTTCTTCTCATGTTGAGCTGAAACCTTCTATGTTCAAATTTGTAGCTGTTGCTCCTTGTCTTATTGCTGCTGACCCCCAAAAAGAGATTTGCCCCATCCACTTGACACCCACCCCTCAGATATTTTTAGCCATTGATAAGATCTTCTCTCAGTCTTGTCTTCTCCAGACTAAACAGCCCCAGGTTTCTCAGTCTCCCTTCATAGGTGAGATGCTAAAATCCCCCAGTCATCCTTGTGGCTCTCCATTGGAGTTTTTCTAGCAGGTCCCTGTCTCTCCTGAACTAGAGACCCCAAAACTGGACAAGTATTCCAGGTGGGGTCACTAGGGGAGAGTAGAGGGGAAGAAGAACCTCCCTAGACCTGTTGGACACACTTCCTGATGCACCCCAGGATGCCATTTGCTCTCTTGGCCACGGGGGCACATTGCTGTCCCATGCAGAACTTACCATCCACCAGGACTCCAAGGTCTTTCTTCACAAAGCTACTTTTCCAGCAGGGCAGCCCCCAACCTGTACTGGTATCTGTTGTTATTCCTCCCTAGATGCAGGACCCTGTGCTTGTTCTTACTGAACTTCATGTGGTTTCATGCCTTCATCCAGCCCTCCAACCTGTCCAGATCTCACTAGATGGCAGCATAGCCTGACTGGGTGTCAACCACACACCTCCAGTTTTGTATCATCAGAAAACTTGTCGTTGATAAAGATACTGAACAAAACTGGACCCAGTCCCTGGGGAACACCACTGGCTACAGACCTTCAGCTTGACTCTGTGCTACTGATGACAACTCTGTGAACTCTGTTGCTGAGCCAGTTTTCAATCCACCTTACAGACCAACAGTCTGTGCCACATCTCCTAAACTTATGAGGATGCTGTGGGAGACAGTATTAGAAGCTTTGCTGAAGTCAAGGTGTATGGCATCCACAGCTCTTTGTCTACCCATTTGGTCATGGTATCATAGAAGGCTGTCAAGTTAGTCAAGTAAGATCTCCCTTTGGTAAATCATGCTGGCTACTCCTGATAAACCTAGAATCATAGAATCATAGAATGGTAAGGTTGGAAGGGACCTCAAGGATCAGCTAGTTCCAACCCCCTGCCATAGGCAGGGACACCTCCCACTAGTACAGCTCACTCAAGGCCTCATCCAATCTGGCCTTGAACACATCCAGGGAGGGAGCATCCACAACCTCCCTGGGCAACCTGTTCCAGTGCCTCACCACCCTTACTGTAAAGAACTTCCTCCTAACATCTAGTCTAAATCTCCCCTCTGCCAGTTTAAGCCCATTGCCCCTTGTCCTGTCATTGCAGGACCTTGTAAATAATCCTTCCCCAGCCTTCCTGTAGGCCCCCTTCAGATACTGGAAGGCTACTATCAGGTCCCCTCGAAGCCTTCTCTTCTCCAGGCTGAAGAGCCCCAACTCCCTCAGCCTGTCCTCATAGGAGAGCTGCTCCAGCCCTCTGATCATCTTTGTGGCCCTCCTCTGGACCCGCTCCAACACTTCCATGTCCTTCCTGTGCTGAGGGTTCCAGAACTGCACACAGTACTCCAGGTGGGGTCTGACGAGAGCAGAGTAAAGGGGCAGTAAACCTCTTCCATGTGGTTAGAGATGGCCTCTAGGATGAACTGTCCCATCACATTTCCAAGAATGGAGGTTAGGGTGACTGCTCTGTAGTTGCCTGGGTCTTCCTTCCTGCCTTTTTTTGGAGACTGGAGTGACACTGGCTTTCTTCCAGTTTTCAAGTACCTCTCCTGTTCTTCATGGTTTTTCAAAAATGCTAGGGAGAGGCTTAGCAACTCTATCAGCCAATTCTCTCAGCACTCCTGGATGCAAGCCATTGGGGCCCATGGATTTCGTGTGTTTTCAGTTGGCACAAGTGATCTCTAACCCAGTCCTGACCGACTAGTGGAGTGTCTTCTTTCCAATTCTGCTCCCTTAATTCCGGAGACCTAGGGTTGTCCCTCAGGGCTTGTCTTAGCAGTAAAGACTGAAGCAAAGTAGGCATTCAGCAACTCTGCCATTTCTGCATCTTCAATTAGCATACCTCTCATGTTGTTCAGTAGTGGACCCACTTTGCCTTGATCTTCCTTTTGTTATTGCCGTATTTGAAAAAAAAAGCTTTGTGTTTTGTTTTTTTTTTTGCATCCCTGGCAACACTGAGTTGTGTGAGGGTCTTAGCCTTTCTTCTTACATCTCTACTTTGTCTGGTAATATTTCTGTAATACTCCCAACTGACCAGACCTTTTCTCCACATATTGTAAACCTCCTTTTTCTTTTTGAGTTTTTCCAAGGGATCCTTGCTTATCCGTGCAGGTCTCCTGCCTCACTTACTTACTTGTTTGTTTTTTTTCAAGGGAATACATCTTTCTCGAACCTGGAGGTGGTAATGTTTGAATATTAACCATCTCTCTTGGGCCCGCCCTTCCTTCAAGAGCCCTAGTCCACTGGATATTTCTAAGTAGGGTTTTGAAGAGTGCAGAGTTAACCTTCTTAAAGTCCATTCATGCTCTTGTCTGACTTGAATCAAAGCCATGACCCCTCACTTGGAATTAGACACTTAGAGGAAGGAAGTCTTTTCTCAAAAAAATATCTTTAAGGATGAAATTTTATGAAAATATTAGTAGCTAGAATATTATCATGTTTTATGAGGCTAAATTCTTTTACTTTCTTAATCCTAAAGTAGTGTCCAAATTTCTATGCTTATATGGTAATCTGAGCCACACATCTCAGAGATTTCCCAATGAAAGAGTCAGTTATGTGTGAACCCTTGAGTACTCACACCTTGAGTACTGTGTCCAGTTCTGGGCCTCTCAATTTAAGAAGGACATTGAGGTGCTTGAGCGTGTCCAGAGAAGGGCAACGAGGTTGGGGAGAGGCCTCGAGCACAAGCCCTATGAAGAGAGGCTGAGGGAGCTGGGATTGTTTAGCCTGGAGAAGAGGAGGCTCAGGGGGGACCTTCTTGCTGTCTACAACTACCTGAAGGGTGGTTGTAGCCAGGAGGTGGTTACTTCCTTCTCTCAGACAACCAGCAGCAGAACAAGAGGACACAGTCTCAAACTATGCCAGGGGAAGTTTAGGCTGGAGGTGAGGTGAAAGTTCTTCACTGAGAGAGTCATTGACTGCTGGAATGGACTGCCCTGGGAGGTGGTGGAGTCAGCATCCCTGGAGGTGTTCAAGGCGCGTTTGGACGTGGCACTTGGTGCCATGGTCTAGTCTTGAGGTCTGTGGTGATGTGTTGGACTTGATGATCTTTGATGTCTCTTCCAACCTTGGTGATGCTGTGATACTGTGAACCCAAATGTTTGTGTAAGTCATCAGGCCATAGCACATTCTCACCAAATTGCCATGCCTTCTCCATCTCTCAGCAGATACAGCTGTTGAATTGAGAGAAAAGATCTAACTACCAGCAGCTTACTGTGTTTTGAATGGCATCAAAAAGGTAGTTCAGACTTTAAAATCACCACAGTTCTAAACATTTTCTATATACTTGTGGAGTTAGTGTTTAACCTGTCTGCTTTTTAGAAAAGCAAAGGTTCATCACATGCCTTGATAGAGACAATGTAGCTTCTTACAACTTTCTAACAGAAGATAAAATTTTAAATTGCAGATTTGATTTTGAAAATTATTCAAAAACTACTGCCTTTTCCAGAGTAAGAGAGTGCTTTTATTTGAGTTCTTCATGTGAAAATCTGTGGTTTCCATTTTAGCAAGGAATTTTCCGAAGGCAGCTGGCTGAATCTATTTCCAACTCTCTTTACTCTGGGGATAAGGAGTCTGCAGAGTTTTTATTAATCTCAGAACAGAGAATATCAGTGAAGGGCTGCCAGGATGCGTGACAGATGAGAGATCAACTTTTAAATTCATAGTCAAATCAAATATATGTTTTAGAGAAGAAGAAACAGGAACAGAACCTCAGACACCTTGTTTGGATTGAATCTCTATCATTCATTTAGCATGTATTAACTTGAAATGGTAAATGTAATTTATTGTAAGTGAAGTAATCATTTCTGACTGACTAGGAGCAGAAGGAAAACTTTTAGATTATTCAGGATTTCAGAAACCTACATCGCATTTGCATTTAACAGGTATATTAAGTTCCTCTTTCTCAGCAGAATCATAGCTAGTGGTGCATCAAGAATTCTTAAGTGTTACTTGTTGATTTGGTGGTTAGGTAAAGAAAAATGTTTCCCTGTTATTGTAAAAAAACCCAAACAAACGAAAAAAAACCCAACCCCACTGATTTATGAAGTAATTAGCTACTGTCATATAATAGGATGCATTTGAGACTTATGTAATGGCAGGTTTAATTATGTTTTTCTTGAACTACACAGTCAGCTACAAAGTTCCCAGTAATGGATTGCAAAATCTCTAAAAAAATGCTCTTAACTTTTCAGGAATGTGCACTGTCTACTTTCACTTGATTTTATGGCTGCAGGAAACTTAAATTTTGTGTGACACCCTAGCATGCATCAGGAATCATTAACATCTATCAGTCATTTAACACTATCATAGATTATGAAAAATAGTCTTTTGTCCTGACCTTGAATGATTTCAGGGGAATCCATGTTCAAAAGTAGCCATAATTTAGAGTAGAATCATAGAATGGTAAGGTTGGAAGGGACCTCAAGGATTATCTAGTTCCAACCCCCTGACATAGGCACAGACACCTCCCACTAGCACAGGTCGCTCAAGGCCTCGTCCAACCTGGCCTTGAANTCGTTCAAGGCCTCGTCCAACCTGGCCTTGAACACCTCCAGGGAGGGAGCAGCCACGACCTCCCTGGGCAACCTATGCCAGTGTCTCACCACCCTCACTGCAAAGAACTTCCTCCTAACATCCAGTCTAAATCTCCCCTCTACTAGTTTAAACTCATTGCCCCTTGTCCTGTTGTTGCAAGACTTTGCAAATAATCATCTCCAGCCTTCCTGTAGGCCCCCTTCAGATACTGGAAGGCTACTATCAGGTCCCCTCAAAGCCTTCTCTTCTCCAGGCTGAAGAACCCCAACTCTCTCAGCCTGTCCTCATAGGAGAGCTGCTCCAGCCCTCTGATCATCCTCGTGGCCCTCCTCTGGACCCACTCCAACACTTCCATGTCCTTCCTGTGCTGAGGGTTCCAGAACTGCACACAGTACTCCAGGTGGGGTCTGACGAGAGCAGAGTAAAGGGGCAGAATCCCCTCCCTTGCCCTGCTGGCCACACTTCTCTTGATGCAGCCTAGTAATCATTCAACATTTCAATGCTAAATATGTAGATCAGGGAAAAAAAATTGCATTTACTAGGACGATAATGCAAGTGACTGGAAATATCAGTTAAGGTGAAGTAGCAACTAAAACATGATTAGTCTTTATTACAAGGTGAGGCAAATGAAAGACCAACTCCGATAGGTACTGCATAATTAAGGTGCAAAGTGTTATTATAGGAAAAAAGATGTATTTGGAAGGTTAAATTCAATCTTCAACATTTGTCAGCTGCACTTGAGTTTCATTAGCATAAGAGAAAATATTAAAGATCACCATTTTCCTTTTACTTCAGCAAACATGGTGCGGTCCAACTGGTGTTCTAATTTCTGTTACTTCAGTTTCCTTTAATATCTATCTAGTCTTACAAGACAGTTTCTTTTAAAAGACTGTTTGAAATGTTTTAATTGAAGGTAGAGTGTTACAAAATACAAAGCTCAAAATATAAACATGAGTGAAACTAAATCATAAATTGCGTTTTGGAGTAACACCTATATGTTTCTGCTATTACTGTGCTGAAAAAACAGTTATGGCATATCATGCCTTACTTTCCTCTTGAAAGTGTTTTTTTAGCTTAACATATAGAAAGTTCTCTGTAGTTATTTTGGGTTGGCTTTTGTAGGAGTGTGCTTCCGTAGCCTAAAGTAAAATCTCTTAATTGCAAGGAGGGCAGAACGTGTAGTGTGTTTTATATACTGAATCTTAATTATTTCATCCATATGTATAGTCCCATCTGCTTAGGCATGCAGCAAAGAACAGGGCCTTTTCCCTTCTTCCCCCACCTTGAAAACAATTTCAGTGAAGCTCATAATCTGTTTCAAAGAAATGTAATTCATTCTTTCATGTCATTCAAGAGTGACATTTTCATTGTCATTCTGAACACGCCGATCAATGGTTAGCTGGAATTTCAAATACTGCTCCCTAGTCCAGTACAGTTTCATGGAATCATAGAATGGTAAGGTTGGAAGGGACCTCAAGGATCATCTAGTTCCAAACCCCTGCCATAGGCAGGGACACCTCCCACTAGTACAGGTTACTCAAGGCTTCCTCCAACCTGGCCTTGAACACCTCCAGGGAGGGAGCAGCCACAACCTCCCTGGGCAACCTGTTCCAGTGCCTCACCACCCTCACTGCAAAGAACATCCAGTCTAAATCTTCCCTCTGCTAGTTTAAACCCATTGCCCCTTGTCCTGTCATTGCAAGACCTTGTAAATAGTCCCTCCCCAGCCTTCCTGTAGGCCCCCTTCAGATACTGGATTCCATTTCATTCCATTGTTTATAGTAACATATATCTTGTGGTAGGGTTGCAGTCCTACTGGCTGTGTCCTTATGTTAAATCATAGAATCATAGAATGGTAAGGTTGGAAGGGACCTCAAGGATCATCTAGATCCAACCCCCTGCCATAGGCAGGGACACCTCCCAATAGCACAGGTCACCCAATGCCTTGTCCAACCTGGCCTTGAACACCTCCAGGGAGGGAGCAGCCACAACCTCCCTGGGCAAACTGTTCCAGTGCCTCACCACCCTCACTGGAAAGAATCTTATGTATGTCTCATATCACAGAATCATGGAATGGTAAGGTTGGAATGGACCTCCAAGGATCATCTAGTTCCAAATACCCCAGAGAATTTTATAGTATCTGAAATTTCCCTCTCTTTGGTTTTGTAGACCAGAAATATGAAGTCACCCTAGGAAAATAAATCAGAGCATCTTTCAGGAAAGTACTGGAAATTGAGTTTGCTTGATATCTCAAATCTGTTCATTTTGCTTCTTAGAGCAAGCAGGGCGGATTGCTAATTTTTCGAGCTCTTCTAGCAATATAACTATTAATGAGATTTGCATAGGAGTGTGTCAAGATGGTGATGATATAAGATTGTATTTATAGGAGTTTAGTACATTTAGATCTGTGAATTTTGTGTGTGCATGTGCACAGAATTGGAAATAGGGATTTTGAATAAATTAATAAATATAGTGAAAAATAACAGATGAATATGTTTTGCTATGGAAACCTGAGAATTCACTTGAAATATCTGTAAGCCATACAAAATGTTTCACCGTTTTTATCCTCTAGTGATGCTGTTGGTAAGGCATGTCATTTATGTCATGCTATTTAAAAGACAGGAGAGAAACAGAGTTTTCCTTCCTTCTTAAACACTGAATGGCTCGTTAAAGAAATTTTAAGCTGCTTAAGCATTCAAGCACAGATGTAGAAGTTAAACAATGAGATATTGTACAAATGTACTGAGCAACAGCAATGTTCTGCACTGATTTAACCACAGCATGCTCTTCTGGGGAAATGTTAAAGTGGATACTATGAGGTGATTTGGAATATACTGTTAGTTAGTTAGTTTATAAAAACAAACAAACAAACCACCAACAAACTTCAGTAACTCAAGTTCTGAATTCACTTATCAGGTTACAACCCTGGATATTTGACTGTAACTACCAGCAGTAAGTTACATGCTCCAGAATTTTCAGCCCTTGATGTAACAATCCCTATAAATTCTACTCTGCTTCCCAAAGCAAGAGTGTTCAGTCTTTTAATAAACCCTCTATTACTGGAAAGGACACTGAAGTATAGTAATTTATCCATCTCATTAAGTAGAAATAAATAACATATACATTTTCTTGGTTGTTGGTCTTCTATAGATCTAAAGTCAGACCATAAATCTTATGGAATTTCATTTTTCCAAGTTACTAGCATCTTACACCTTTGATCAAGCTGAAAATACAGAAAGAATCGGCTTTTATACAACATTCCGATTACATATGATTATATCAATACTTATGCAGGAAGCTGAAAATGGAGAGGGGGGGAAATGAGAACATCTTTTTTTTTTTTTTTCTTCAGGAAATAAAGTATTTTATTTTGAGTAGAGGCTGTCATTTTCAATATGCTTTTTACCTTTTAATTCAGTTGGACCTTCAGGTTATAGACATTTCTTGCTTTTCATAGGAAATATAAACACTTTCTTTCTCTTTGATTTCCAGGGGAAAAAAAAAAAACAACATTTTTTTTTTCTCTTAGGGTCAAGGTAACTGTTTTGAAAGATAAGGTAGGAATGTTTTGATTACTTTCAAAAGGTTGACACTTGTGTTTTGTTCTGTTTTATCTCCTAGAGAGCACGTGCTCATGAATTTGTTTTCCTCTGAGCCTTTGGAAAAGATTAGCACTCATGTCTTCCTAACCCTCATCCTACGTTGGGAACTATAGGGTTAAAAATCCTCTACAGACTAGGAAATTGTTATTCAACCCCATAATTCTGCTATCTCTATAAACTAGTAGTGAGGCTAACTCTCCCTCCTTTCCTCTCCCTCCAGCCTGCTGTGTCAGGTGGGAGCTATTTATCGGGACAAGTATGTAAGGAGTAAGCCTGGTTTGGGGTCTCCAGAGGCTTTTGTTTGGGCCTATGGATGACAGAGGTGTTGAGGGGGGATGGATTGGGGCACTGGGGATTATAGATTTAGTTTTGGGTTGAGGGAAAAATCAAGGAGGTCAATATGAATTT
The DNA here is from genome assembly GCA_013396675.1 of Eubucco bourcierii. Taxonomy (NCBI): domain Eukaryota; kingdom Metazoa; phylum Chordata; class Aves; order Piciformes; family Ramphastidae; genus Eubucco; species Eubucco bourcierii. The sequence goes on from VWZE01011541.1 coordinate 50,539, forward strand.
TGTATCTCTTTGTAATTTCTTTCCAAATATAATTCTCTTTTATTTTCCAGTTAATCTGAGAGTCTCATTCTGTCAGTGCTCTAAAAACCATGACAGAACAATTAGAAATGTGTGCATGTACCTTGGACATTTTAGTAAAACCCAGAAGATGTATAACATCTTTATGGATGTTTTAGCAGAGTTGAAGGAAAAAACCATGTTGTACAGAAATAATACAACAGAAACCCAGGCCAAAGTTATGAAAATTAAAAAAAAAAAAAAGAATAAAATTAGGAGTAGAGTTCTACATGCTCTTTCTGAAAAAAAATGGCAATAGAGAAATTTCATATTGAGTTGGGACTTTTTTGTTTGTTTTGTTTCATTTGTGTTTTTGTTATGGTTTGGGGTTTCTTTTGGCTGGCTGCTTATTTGGATTTTTGTTGTTGTTGATTTTAAATAGAAAGTAAAGTCAATTTAAAAAAAAAGCTTGTGAGAAAACTAAATTGTACTCGAGTGATATTGAAAAAATATACTCTCAGAAGACCGTATTTTTGCTATTATTCCAAGTAGTACTTACGATCGTTAGAACCAAAGGCCATTAGAAGACATAGAAGAAAAAATATTTTTCTCTATTTTTTAAAAAGTGTCTTAAATTCATAGTGATTTCTCTCTCTCTTTTTTTTTTTTCCTTCACAGAGTTTAGAATAAAAAAGAAGCACTGAAAGATTTATTAAATACACAGGGTCAGCTATGTAACCTTATTTTGAAAAACTGTTCTTGAATTAATAAGGTTAAAAATATAGACACAGAAACACATATGTATAAATTTTATCAGTCTAAACCAGGTTAAAAAAAAAACATCACATTTTACTCTTAGTCTATCATCCTGAAGATGATTGGGTTAGTTAATATAGATTCTACTAAACATAATAATAAACTACTTGTTAAAAATCTTATTATTCACATAAAGACTTATGTAATTCCTCTTGCTCTTGTAATTGAAAGGTCATGCCAGGACAGGGATGTGTTTTCAGAATACCTAGTCAGGCATCACCAGAATAACAACTTGTGTAGGGTACTCTTAATGATCCAATGACAAGCTATTGCCACACATTAAAGTAATTATTCTACCAATAAACAGAAGAGATACCCTAACATGTTATGGCTAGCCAAATGATGTGCTTACCCATATCTAGTCACTGATTCAACAGTTGTTCTTGCACCAGACAATAAGGATGTCAGGTGAGTTGTAATCCCTTAAAATTTCTTGTTCTTTTCATATCTTTCACATCTGAGTTAAAATGATTGGGCTCTAACCCTTGAGTTTCATGCCTGATTCCCTGCTTGGCTTGAATAGCACCAGTGTCTTCATGATATTTATGCAGAAAACTATATGATGGTATAGCTGTTCTCCAGGTGTTGGATAGATACATATGATTCAGCCCACATGAGTGCATAGGTTAAGCAAAATGTTATCATACAATCATATAATCATAGAATGGTAAGGTTGGAAGGGACCTTAGAGATCATCTACGTCCAAACCCCTGCCATAGGCACAGACACCTCCCACTAGCACAGGTGGCTCAAGGCCTCATCTTACCTGGCCTTGAAAACCTCCAGGGAGGGAGCAACCACAACCTCCCTGGGCAACCTGTTCCAGTGCCTCACCACCCTCACTGCAAAGAACTTCCTCCTAACATCCAGTCTAAATCTCCCCTCTGTCAGTTTAAACCCATTGCCCCTTGTCCTGTCATTACAAGACCTTGTAATATAGTGTCCCTCCCCAGCCTTTCTGTAGGCCCCCTTCAGATGCTTGAAGGCTACTCTAAGGTCTCCTTGAAGCCCTCTCTTCTCCAGACTGAAGAGCTCCAACTCTCTCAGCCTGTCCTCATAGGAGAGCACTCCAGCCCTCTGATCATCTTTGTGGCCCTCCTCTGGACCTACTCCAACACTTCCATGTCCTTCCTGTGCTGAGGGCTCCAGAACTGCACACAGGACTCCA
>VWZE01011541.1:52605-87586 GCA_013396675.1 Eubucco bourcierii
CTCTCCAGCCTGTCCAGGTCCCTCTGGATGGCATCCCTGCCCTCTAGCAAGTCGACTGTGCCACACAGCTTGGTGTCATCTGCAAACTTGCTGAGGGTGCACTCCATTCCTCTGTCCATGTCACTGACAAAGATGTTAAACAGCACTGGTCCCAGCACTGACCCCTGAGGGACACCACTTGTCACTGGTCTCCAGGTGGACATTGTGCCCTTGATCACCACTGTCTGTGTGCGACCATCCAGCCAATTCCTTATCCAGCAGTGCTCCACCCATCCAGTCCATGTTTTTCCAGTTTGGTGACCAGGATGTCATGTGGAACAGAGTCAAATGCCTTACTCAGGTCCAGGTAGATGACATCAATTGCCCTTCCCTTGTCTGCTATCATTGTGACTTCATCGTTAAAAGCCACTAAATTTGTCAGGCAAGATCTGCCCTTGGTGAAGCCATGCTGGTTCCCACCAATCACTTCTGGTTTGTTTTCCATTTGCCTTAGCAGGACTTTCAGCAGGATCTGCTCCATGATCTTGCCAGGCACAGACTGACTGGTCTGTAGTTCCCAAGGTCATTCTTTTTCCCTTCTTGAAGATGGGTGTTATGTTTGCCCTTTTTCAGTCAGCAGGAACTTCACCAGTCTACCATGATCTTCTCAAATTGCTAGTTTTACTTTTCTGCCTGTTTTCTCCCCCAGTCTCTGCCAACTAGATGTTTCTATTTCCAGCCTTCAAAAGGAGCTTTCAATAGCCAGTATCTAGAAAAACAGCTTCTGTCAAGTTAAAAGCTGTACTATGGGTACAGGTAGAGTGTAATAAAAGTCTATCCCATCAGGTTTTTCTGCTTGCTGCTCTCTAAACATGACAGAAATATGTTTATTTTGTAACTAGCTGCTGCCCTGTAAATCTTGTAGGCTCTAAGTTAGTTTCTTTAAAAAGCTGATCTGGTGTTATTCCTGCTTCTTCCTGACCTGTTCTTGGGTAACAAGGCTTAAAAAAGATGGCTGCACTAGTAAGTGGAAGAGGAAAAATAACAAGAAATTAAAGACATTTGCACTAGTAAATAATGGGAATCAAAGAAAACATGAATTTACATACATTTTTTTATAAATTTGACACACAAGCAGTAGGGTAGTATGCATTTATGGCTTAAAAGGAGCTTTCAGCAATTACACACACACACCACCAATAAAAATAAAATAGCACCCTGTAAAATAGTATCAATTGTAAACAACAATGCAGGGGAAGGAAAAGGACTTATTTAATAGAGAAGAAATTCAAGTCATTGTGTAGAGCCTTACTGTTCCCTGAATCACCAAATCATATAACCTTGTACACTGTTAAATGACATCATTTAATTATAAACACTTATCTATAAAAATTTTACTTGACTGTGTAGGAAAACATGCCCTAATGTTGAGTGTAAACTGCATTTTTACCATTCCTCTTTGTAAACACAGTTATGGCTCCCTGAACTATATACCCGTGACTTGGTGACAGTATCTCTGTCACATATTTATTGTAGTTAGTGACTGCAGAACTCTAGTTAAAGTACTGCTCTAACAATCTAGTGAAATTCTTTTGGTGATAATAGCAAGAGGCAAAGCATTATAGAGGACTTCAAAGTGTAAAAAATGGAAAGTTACAATAAAACGAGGACTCCTCAGGGGGTTTTAATTAAAAAGTAACAGGACAACTTTCGATATTAAACATTTATGATGCAGATATGATTTCTTTCATCTGCCATTCTCATAGACTCATAGAATGTCAGGGCCTGGAAGAGACCTTGAAAGATCATCTAGTCCAACCCCTCTGCCACAGCAGGATCACCTAGATCACATAGGAACATGTCCAGGTGGGTTTTGAATATCTCCAGAGAGGGAGACTCCACAACTCCCCTGGGTAGCCTGTTGCAGTGTTCTGTCACACTCACAGTAAAAAAAAATTATCCTCATGTTTAAAGGAAACTTCAGTGCCTCAGCTTGCACCCATTGCCCCTTGTCCTGTCATTGGGCATCACTGAGCAGAGTGATCACCAGCTCCATCCTCCGGGCACTCACCCTTTACATATTTATAAATATTGATGAGGTCACCTCTCAGTCTCCCCTTCTCCAAGCAGCAGAGCCCCAGCTCCCTCAGTCTCCTTATAAGAGAGATGTTCCATTCCCTTAATCATGTTCGTGGCTCTGCACTGGACACTATCAAGCAGTTCTATGTCCCTCTTGAACTGGGGGGCCCAGAACTGAACACAGTACCCTATATGTGATGTGGCCTCACCAGGGCAGAGTAGAGGGGCAGGAGAACCTCTCTCGACCTACTAGCCACACCCCTTTAAATATACCCCAGAATGGCATTGCCCCTCCTGGCCACAACTGCACATTGCTGGCTCATGGTCAACCTCCCATTAACTAGGACCCCTAGATCCTTTTCCTCTATGCTGCCTCCCAACAAGTCAGTCCCCATCCTATACTGATACCTGGGGTTGTTCTTTCCCAGGTGCAAGACTCTACAGTTGTCTTTATTGAATTTCATTCAATTTCACCCTGCCCAACCCTCCAACCTGTCCAAGTCTCACTGAATGGCAGCACAACCTTCTGGTTTGGCAACCACTCCACCCAGTTTGGTGTTATCAGCAAACTTGCTGACAGTGCAGTCTGTGCCCTCATTCAGGTCAATGATGAATACATTGAACAAAACTGGTCCCAGTACTGGCCCCTGTGGGACCCCACTAGTTACATTCTCCTTTGAAAACTTGTTTCTTTCATACTTCTTTTAAACTTTAAATAATTTGCAATTATACATTTGTAATTATACTTACATACAGGTAGATAAGTATATTACAGTTTTAACAGAATTAGAAGGGGAATATTAGGAAGTATTGAAGATATTATGATACATAACATTCAAAACATTTGTGGTAATAATGCCTCAAATTTTATGTACACATACATGTATCCTTTTAGTCTGACATTTTACAGACTATTCATACTGCTTCAGTATGACAGCACAGTTAAACATTAGCAGTTTGATATTTCATTCAATTCCTAAACAAAAATAAAGTTACAGAAATATAGTTTAATAAATAAATAAAACTTATACATTTTATGTGGCACTTGAAATTTTCATTAAATAATATAACCCTTACTGAAAAGAAAAAAGATATTTTAAAGTCCCCTAATATCAGTAGAGTCAGAGGTTGGGTAAATGCTAATTTTGACTGGGAAAAAAATTGTGATGAGACTTGCTTGAAAAATAGTCATGTCTTTTTACAATACTTGTTTATCCTTAATGGGGAAAGAGGGAAGGAAAAGTAACTTTTAGTAATTTTGTGAGGCGCTCACTTGTTAATACCTTTCCTTATGCTGTCCATCTTTTCCGGTTGTATGAGTCATAGAATCATAGAATGGTAAGGTTGGAAGGGACCATCTTGTTCCAACCCCCCTGCGATAGGCAGGGACACCTCCCACTAGTACAGGTTACTCAAGGCCTCATCCACATTTTCTTTTTCCTTCAGCTTCAGTTTTTGTGCAATGCTTGATGCTTTTCTGCATTTGATTCAGTATTTTGTTCAGACCCTTCACTATTGTTGTTTCAGTAAAATTGACTATAGAATTTTCAGTGCTAGGTTTTTGCAAAGTATCTGAATTACCTACAGCAATATCACCTAAGGCTGTTGTCTTGCTTGATTTTTATTAGCTAAACAGAGTTTGGCTATGTCAGCATTTGTGAAGAAACCCTCCAGATAAGACATAAACTCTCTGAAGCACAAAAAGGTGGACTCTAACACACACCCCTTCTTCTTCAACATTGCCTTAATGTTGCAGCGTGGTCATATCCATAGGGTTATACATCCGAGAGTATGATCTGTCAGTTGATACAAGTGACAGAATCATTTATCCGTTAAGGTTTTAAACTGACACTCAGAAGTCTGCAAGACACATCTAGTTTTCTCTGTATTCAGCTGGAAAACTTGCAGCACACTATTTTTCATAACTCTTTTCTGTCTCCTCTCTTCATATCCCTCAAACAGGATAACGTTTGTTCCTTTGAGTACACGACCTTGAAATCGGTAGAAGTTTGACCATATTCAAGGTCTCTAGAAGTTAAATGTAATCTGTACTGTGAGGCTTATACAGATATAAGCCTTCTATGCTGAAGCAGAAGGCCCTTAATTCCCAGTCATTGCATTTAAAAGTATTCTTAGGCTTTAAATTTTGCCTGTATCCAGACTTGAGCATTCTGATAAATTTTCCTAACTCCTAACAATGAGAAGTAAATTTGGAGATATGTTTCCATTTTTTCTTTTAATTGCTATGTTAATTTTTCTTACATTTCTTACTCATCATACTTTCTTTGGAGATCACAGTGATCAACAAGGACAAGTGTAAGGTCCTGCGCCTGGGTAGGCACAATCCCAAGCACAAATCCAGGCTGGGTGGTGAATGGCTGGAGAGCAGCCCTGAGGAAAAGGACCTTGGAGTCTGGGTTGATGAAAAGCTCAACATGAGCCTGCAGACAGCCAACCGAGTCCTAGGCTGCATCAAGAGAAGTGTGACCAGCAGGGCAAGGGAGGGGATTCTGCCCCTTTACTCTGCTCTTGTCAGACCCCACCTGGAGTACCGTGTGCAGTTCTGGAGCCCTCAGCACAGGAAGGACATGGAAGTGTTGGAGCGGGTCCAGAGGAGGGCCACGAGAATGATCAGAGGGCTGGAGCAGCTCTCCTATGAGGACAGGCTGAGAGAGTTGGGGCTCTTCAGCCTGGAGAAGAGGAGGCTTCAAGGAGACCTGATAGTAGCCTTCCAGTATCTGAAGGGGGCCTACAGGAAGACTGGGGAAGGATTATTTACAAGGTCCTACAACGACAGGACAAGGGGCAATGGGTTTAAACTGGCAGAGGGGAGATTTAGACTGGATGTTAGGAGGAAGTTCTTTGCAGTGAGGGTGGTGAGGCACTGGAACAGGTTACCGAGGGAGGTTGTGGCTGCTCCCTCCCTGGAGGTGTTCAAGGCCAGATTGGATGAGGCCTTGAGTAACCTGTACTAGTGGGAGGTGTCCCTGCCTATGGTAGGGGGTTGGAACTAGATGATCCTTGAGGTCCCTTCCAACCTTACCAATTCTATGATTCTGTGATATGATTCTATGATCTCTTTCATTTTCCATCCCTCCAGTTTATCTATTCTGTAGTCTCATTTTGATTTGACCTCTGGTGTCTCTTCCTTCCTTTCTAAAGCAAACAACTCAACAGTCACTCTTTTGAACTTGATACTAGAACAGTGACGATAGATTAATGAAATATGAAAGTGTGGTATGCTGAATATGTTTAAATTGTAATTGATTCTGGAATTAAAAAGAAATGCAGCTACAGACTTGTTTCCATAAATGTGTATGTAGGAAAAGTAGTTAACATGAAGAGTGAATTAGAACAGCAAATGATTACTGGCATGCATAGCTTTGCAAGTTATGGTAATTCTCATCTTGCATGCAAAGTCAGTCAATATATCTCAGATAAAATATTTTGCCTTCTAAGTATTATTTGTAGGAATTCAGCACTTCTGTTCTGTTGTGGAAACACTGACAACTCAGTCATGAATGCATCTGAATAATTTCTGTCCATTTCTGTGCATAAATCAGGACTAACAACCTGCAGGTTTTCTGCAATTTCTCTTTATCCAAATTACAGACATACTATATTGAAAAGCTTACATGCTTAATGAATGTTTTCAGAAACATTCTTGAAAACATACATTGAAATAAGACATCTGATGCTTCATTCACAAAGTAACAATTTGATACTTTTTATATTGTGTTCTGATGTTCATAGAATCATAGAATCGTAGAATGGTAAGGTTGGAAGTGACCTCAAGGACCATCTAGTTCCAACCCTCTGTCATAGGCAGGGACACCTCCCACTAGCACAGCTCACTCAAGGCCTCATCCAGTCTGGCCTTGAACACCTCCAGGGAGGGAGCAGCCACAGCCTCCCTGGGCAACCTGTTCCAGTGCCTCACCACCCTCACTGCAAAGAACTTCCTCCTAACATCCAGTCTAAATCTCCCCTCTGCCAGTTTAAACCCATTGCCCCTTGTCCTGTCGTTGTAGGACCTTGTAAATAATCCTTCCCCAGTCTTCCTGTAGGCCCCCTTCAGATACTGGAAGGCTACTATCAGGTCCCCTCAAAGCCTTCTCTTCTCCAGGCTGAAGAGCCCCAACTCCCTCAGCCTGTCCTCACAGCAGAGCTGCTCCAGCCCTCTGATCNCGCTGCTCTTGATGCAGCCCAGGACTCAGTTGCTGTCTGGGCTGCATGTGCACACTGCAGGCTCATGTTGAGCTTTTCATCAACCCAGACACCAAGGTCCTTTTCTTCAGGGCTGCTCTCCAGCCATTCACCACCCAGCCTGGATTTGTGCTTGGGATTGTGCCTACCCAGGTGCAGGACCTTATACTTGGCCTTGTTGAATTTCATGAGGTTGGTCTGGGCCCACCTCTGCAGCCTGTCCAGGTCCCTCTGGATGGCATCCCTGCCCTCTAGCAAGTCGACTGTGCCACACAGCTTGGTGTCATCTGCATGTTTTATACTTAAATATTATAACGACTGAAGCATAGCATAATTTTCATTTTGTAGTGCTAGAGATACATATGCATACTTTTCAATTCCAGGTTTTTAAAGATGCTTAGTATTTAATTCAATGTAAGTGTAAGAACAGCAATATTAATTCAGTTGGAATGTGTTGACATGTTGATGACATGATAAATAATTCTAACTTTGAAACATTAAGCAGCTTAGATAGTAAACATACATAATGATGAGAAATACATCTGAGTTTCCAAACACTTTCAAAGTTCATATATGCTACAGCAATGATGGGAAAACTTCTGCAGATCTTGACTTTTATCCATTTACAAGAGATTAACAGGGAGATTCAGTTGCAGTTAACACACGTGGGACTTACCTGAAGATTGTGTTTCCTTTGTCTGTAATACCACCTATAATGCAACTTTGCACAGGTATACCAGTGCACATGGTCAGTAAAAGCAGAACATGCACTTTTTATGTACCAGGTCATTCACAGACAGTGACAGTCTCTAGACAAGTTTAAAAGATGAAAAATTGTCCTTTGGCAATAACAGAGTAATACTATAGAAAGAGAAAACAATATTAAAAATATACTTTGTAGTTGTATTCAAAATTATCTTTAGGAATGCTGTGTCATGGGAAGCTTCCTCTTCTCATCTTACAGCAAGCCAAAATCTCTCTCTTAGTTTCACCTCAAATGTCTTTCCTGCCTGTTATCTGAGATAGTATTGGATTCTTCTGTTGCTGCTTCTTAACCATTTTTCTTGTTGTTATGGAAAAGATAGGATCACAGGCATTTTGAATCCATACTGATTCTTGTCTTTGTTCTCGTCTGGAATGCATTAGTTTCATGTTTTCTAGTTCCTTGTGATTGACACAGAATACTTTTGGACTATACTGGTGTACACTTCTTGTTTTTCTTTCTCTCTTTTTTTTTCCATATACTCCTATTATATATTCAAATTACTTTTCTGGTTGCAGGTTGTTAAAACACTCGATAAAAGGCCCTTGGACTTATAAAAACTCTTGGTGAAATGCTATGCATAATATTATGGAAATTAATAAATTCACAGTTCTTAGTAGATGCAGAACTGCGGTTCCCTGTGCCACAGTGCAGCTTCACGTGACATCCTGAGTGCTGACATTCTGGGAATAGCTACTTGCACTGAGTTCATGTTTCCCTTTTGTTTGCCTAGCTCTGAGATACCATTGGACTTACAGAATCTCCTGTGTGAGCAGTGTCACTATAATACATATTTAGAAAAATCTGCAGTAGTGGCATGTAACCATTAGTAAAAACAGTACCAAGGTAATACACTGTTCTGTCTATTCTGCCCAAGAAGAGATAGGAATTAGAAATAGATGATTGATTACAATGTTGATAATGGATAAGGTGCTGACCTCAACTGCAAACAGGGGCAAAGCAGATGGTAGAGGTGTATGTTACAAGGTCTTATGTTAGATAAACACATAAATAGCTGTCTCTCTCCCTTCAAATACCATTTATTTAGTAATAACTTTGACCGTTTTCAATAATGGCTCAATCTGTCCAAGAAAAGAATCACTGTGTTCTGTGCTACTACTGTCTTCTCTCCTGCTGAAGTTCTACTTCTTCCTCATTTTCATTGCCATCAGTGCAGCCTTTAGCATCATGCCACTTTTTAAGAGATTTCTGTCTTTACAGTATGGTCCCATTTTTGTCCCCTTTACTGTTCTGCTGTCCTTTTGTGTGTGTATGACTCTGTGTTGGTTTCTCTGTACCACGACAATCTCTGCTGAAGTTTACAAAATATTATTTTGGCAATCTGCATTAACCGTCTTTAGCAGTTTATTGTTCTCTGCAACTTCACATACACAAAGATGATGAAGCTCTAGATCAAAATGTCAGTGTTTTCTAAAAAACCTGAGCATTCTAAAAAGGCAATAACTTAGAAAATGTTAATGAAAAACCATGTGTGTATGTTTAGTGCAGGTTTCTTTGCATGGCAAAATGCAGCACAGAGATTTTTGGGAACATCTGTCTCCCCTCTTTTATATCTGATTTACTTGGTCATTTCCTATTGATATTTACCTATCTTCCTGTTTGCCACCTTGCCACTGTTGCTTGAGAATCCCTGGCATTTGGGATGACTGTCTGACATCTCTTTTCTCTTTAGAAATTCCCTGAAAATGTTTGCTTCCTCTGCCTCCTTAATGATTCTCCTTTCTTCTATTTTAATTTCTTAACCATTGCTACTGTACCATTTAGTTTAAAGCACTCTGGTACATAGTTTATACACTATGTAAAGTAGCTATGTATTTGACTATGTTAGGGAACTGTAAACCTTCACATGTAATTGTTATGAGGCCAATCACAAGTAGATTAGATGTGATATTCAGGCAGTTATTATTTCAATACAACACACAAAAAAGAACAGATAAATATCAGAGAGTTAATCCTGTAGAATTTTTGACTAAACCTTTTATCTTTGTTACATTTCTCTTCAACTTTTTGTTATCTTCATTCTCTTTCTTGTGATACATATAATAAAAGGACTAGTGCCATGTGAGACAAATGTAACTTTATGTTGGAAGACACATAGCACCATTTCATCCCATTCATTCTATGATTGAAACTTAATTTAAACATAAGTGGAGGAAATTGTTTGGAAGAAGGAATAGAAGTGAGCAAACACTAGTGCATTAAATAATACAACATTTGGATAAATACAGGATATCAAGAGTTAACTAATTTGGATCAATAGCTGAGCCTTTTCCTTGGTATCTGTTGTAGAGCACTCCAAATTCCTTCCTTCTCTCCCTCCACCGCATGTCTTTGGGGGTTTGAATGAGGAGGAGAAGGCACAAAAAATGCTTTCCCCCCGTGCAGGCTTGAAAGGGGAAACAGCAAAAGGCACCTTTCTCCACACATGTACTGACCTGTGTGGAAACCTGCACTGGGAATCAGGCTGGTGGTTGGCTGGGTTCTTCGTGCCCAGTATAAAATAGCAAATGGACACTTTGTCTAGAAAAGCATAAAGAGAGGAAGCAAAACAATGCGATGTTCCCCCCCATGAAAGAGTTCCTGCATTGACAGAGATCACAACAGGACAGGTTCCTGCTGTGGCAGGGTTCCCGTTTTGGACAGCTCCTACCTTTTTATATGGTTCTTGGTTTTTGCACAGTTCCCACTTTTGGATAGTTCTCCCCACTTTTGCACCATTATGTGCAAATTTGCAAGTTTGTCCAGTCCTGGGGTTCATTTGAGAGAGCTTCCGTGCTGGGAAGACACTAGTAGTTTTGCTCTCTGCTGCTGCTTCTGAAGCACCATCATTCCACAATCACCCCACTCGTAGAAGAAGTGTTTGAGACACTTCTGAGGTTTGCAGCTTTTCCACCCTGCTTGGACTTTTGCCATTTGGATCCATGATTAGATATTGCTTGCAGTGTCAGAAGGCTGCTTGCACAGAGAAATCCAGCAAGGGATCATCGCCAAATACCTATCTCACTTCTGTACGTAAAGCCTGCTGGTCCCTTAATTCTCTGCTCAGCTTGATTGATAGTGGGGTAAAGCTGTGTTTATAGTTCAACCTTTTCCATTTCTTAACTTCCTAAATCTCTAAATTTGCCCATAATGTCCTTTGAAGAATTCCCAACTGAATTACAGCCTGTAAATAAACCTAAACTAGTTCTGTATTTAGTTTGGGGGTGTTGGTGGTTTTGGTTTTTTGGTGGGTTTTTTTGTTATTGTTGTTCGGAGTTTTTGTGGGTTTTTTTGTTTGATTGGTTGGTTTTTTTGGGGTTTTTTTTGGTTGGTTTTTTTTGGGTTTTTTTTGGTTGTTTTTTTTTTTGTTTTTTTCTTGGTTTTTTTTTTGCTTGGCTTTTTGTTTGTTTGTGGTTTTGTTTTGTTTTTTTTCCAGGAATATAATTCTATTTTCGTAATTCCTGACTCGACCACATTAATTCTCTGCCTCCACAACAATATCTGTAATACATGCCTAATGAGAAAGATTTACACATCAAAATTTTGGATAAGCTACCACAAAGAAATACCTTGTCTGACATGGAAAGAAACTGAAAGGAGAAAATATGGGTTAATTTGGAATATAGGAATCTGGAAGCACAGACTTTCTAGGATACTTCATCACAGAACTCTTGAAGGGAAAACTTGAACTTACGTGACACAAAGATGATATCTAGGAAAAATAGGTGACACCTGATGAAAATGAATAGGACAATTTAGAAGGGATGTTTTGGATCTCCTATGTAAATTTAAAGTTTGTACGGTCTGTGGTAAAGTTGTATGTATTTGAATGCTCTTTAGACACTATAATGACTACTGAAAAAAATAAGCTAGAGCTTCACTTCTGATGCTGAATGAAGCACAGAATCATGGAATAATAAATTTTTTTCAGGTGGAAAAGACCTTTAAGGTCATTGAGTCAAACCATTGTCTATCTCTCCCTAGTTTGGTGCTAAACAATGTCCCTTAGCACCACATCTCTGAATCTTTAAACACCTCAGGGGTGGGGATTAAACCAACTCCCTAGGGAGCCTATCCCAGAGAACCCTTTGTGCTGGTTTGAGGCTAATTGGAATATTTTAATAGAGAAAATTACACTCTAGGCTGTGAAAGGAAAACATGGTGATGTCTACTTCACTCATAGGCTTGCTGAAAAAAATTTGTTTGGGAACAATAACCAAAATATAGGTAAGTTAGTCTCTGTCTGTCGCTTGCTCGGAGAGCAACTGGGCCAGTCTAACAGCTTCTGGCTCTGCCTCCTCTGCTGACTAATTTTCACTAACCACTTTTCCTTCTAACCCCCCCTGGCCGATCCTCCTAATTTACCTTGCATTTAAGCAAAACCTTGCGGTAAGGTACAGGGGTGGGGAGAAGGTGGAAGGGTGGTTGGGAACCCCTCCTGGGGTCTCTGATTTCTGGGAGGAGAGTTGTGTTTCTGTATTACCTTTAACTTGTATATTTCTGTAACTATTCCTGTCTATAGTGTATATCTCTGCTTGTACATTGTGCTGAGCTGTAAATAGAACTTCAGTCCTTAACTTCCAGTCGGTTGAGTTCTAGTCTGGGTCATTTTACAGAGTGTGGGGGGCCAAACCGTCACACCTTTTCAGTGAAAAATTTTCATCTAATATCCAACCTAAACTTCCCCTGATGCCACTTGAGACCATTTCCTTTTATCATAAAAAGAAATGTCCTTAGAGTATTAACACATTGTGGGCAGGTAATGTACACTTTCCATGAGGGTTTTCTGTGAACCTGGGTGTTGCAGGCTGCTTCTCTGCTGCTTTAAGATTTAGTGTAAACCCAACACTTTACACAGTTCTTTTTCTCTACTCTTTTCCAAGATGAAGAAAAAACCTAGAATTGGTTAAATCTCTTTGTGGTTTTAGGATAATTTCAGACCTGCCAGTAACATTTGTTTACACAGTCTGCATATGTTGATATTTAATAGAAGCTGTGTAACCGTTTCAGTTCAGACAAAAAATTTCAGTAAGCTACTGAGAAATACTCTGCAACTATGAAATACAATGACATAAATGCTCCAAGTGAAAAGCATACAATAGTTTAGTTTCAGCATGCTAATTTATTTCCGTTCTACTGAATGCCTTTGATGTGTTCTGTGTTGTGCCTGTGTAGATCTTCATAAATATAAATATTGCAAATAGCCATATAATTATGGACAGATGGTCAAGTAAGATCCAACTGAGCAAGGCCGTTGTTTGTCTTCACATATGGAACAATTTAATTTTCAGGACTTATTTATTTATTTATTTATTTACATCATAGAATCATAGAATGGTAAGGTTGGAAGGGACCTCAAGGATCATCTAGTTCCAACCCCCTGCCATAGGCAGGGACACCTCCCACTAGTACAGGTTACTCAAGGCCTCATCCAATCTGGCCTTGAACACATCCAGGGAGGGAGCATCCACAACCTCCCTGGGCAACCTGTTCCAGTGCCTCACCACCCTTACTGTAAGGAACTTCCTCCTAACATCTAGTCTAAATCTCCCCTCTGCCAGTTTAAGCCCATTGCCCCTTGTCCTGTCATTGCAGGACCTTGTAAATAATCCTTCCCCAGCCTTCCTGTAGGCCCCCTTCAGATACTGGAAGGCTACTATCAGGTCCCCTCGAAGCCTTCTCTTCTCCAGGCTGAAGAGCCCCAACTCCCTCAGCCTGTCCTCATAGGAGAGCTGCTCCAGCCCTCTGATCATCTTTGTGGCCCTCCTCTGGACCCGCTCCAACACTTCCATGTCCTTCCTGTGCTGAGGGTTCCAGAACTGCACACAGTACTCCAGTGAGGCAAGGAAGCAAAAATAATGCCCAGAATGGTGTGAGCACAGACTGGAGGAAACCTGGGTCTTCAAAAGGGCAAGGAGGGCCCAGAAAACTACAAACTAGTAAGGTTCACCTCTGGAAAGGTGAAGGAACAGCTCATTTTGGATAGTCAACATGTATTCATGGAGGGGAAATCATGCTTGTCCCATCTAACAGCCTTCTGTGATGGCATGACTGACTGGGTAGGTGAGAAGAGAACAGTTGATGATGTCTACCTCAACTTCAGCCAAGGGTTTTGACATTCTCTCCCTTAATATCCTCATAGATAAGCTAAGAAAGTGTGTTAGATGAGTGGATAGTCAAGTGGAAAATCAGTCTCAATCAATTGAGAATTGACTCAATGACAGAGCTCAGAGGGTTGTGATTGGTGGCACAGAGTCTAGATACAGGTCTGTAGCTAGTGGTGTACTCCAGGGATTGGTCTTGTTCTACATATTCAGCAATCAACTGGACCAAGGGACCAGAATGTACTCTAGGAAAGTTTGATGATGATCTAAGACTGGGAAGAGAGACTGACACACCAGAAGGCTGTGCTACCCTTCATCCAGGCTCAAGAGGGGAACCTTGTGAGGTTTAACAAGGCAAATGTAAAGTCCTGCACCTAGAGAAGAATATTCCCATGCACCAACACAGGTTAGAAGATTACCTACAGAAAAGCAGCACTAAGGCGAAGGATTTGGGAGTCCTAGTGGAGCCAGGAATGTGCCTTCAAGGCCAAGAAGGACAGTAGTATCTTGGGGTACATTAAGAGTGTGACCAACAGGTCAAGGGAGTTTCTTCTTCCCCATTGCTCTGCAGGTGAGGCCATACATGGAATTTTGTGTCCAGTTCTCATCTCCCCAGTTCAAGAGAGACAGAGACTGTAGAGAGTCTAACTGAGGGCCACAAAGATGATTAGGGGAGTGGGGGGCTTTTACTCTTACAAGGGAAGCCTCAAATACCTGGAGGTGCTATTCTGGAGAAGACTGAGAAGGGATCTTAATCAGTGCTTATAAATATCTAAATGTGGAGGTCAAGAGGATGAGGATGGACTCTTTTCAGTGGTGCCCAGTGACAGGACAAAGGGCAATGGACGTAAACTAAAGCATGAAAAGTTCCACCTAAACATAAGATAAAAATTCTTTCCTTTGAGGGTGATAGAGCACTGGAACAGGCTGCAGAGAGAGGTTGTGAATTCTCCATCTCTGAAGATTTTCAAAACTCACCTGTGCAACCTGATCCAGATGAACCTGCTTTAGCAAAGATGACAGACTAGATGATATTCTAAGGTCCCTTCCAACCCCTATCATTCTCTGATGTTTTGAGATAA
This sequence comes from Eubucco bourcierii, assembly GCA_013396675.1. Lineage (NCBI taxonomy): Eukaryota > Metazoa > Chordata > Aves > Piciformes > Ramphastidae > Eubucco > Eubucco bourcierii. Next base: position 66,819 of record VWZE01011541.1, read on the forward strand.
CAGGGAGTGGATTTGGAGACTATTTTTTTCCTTTGCGTGTTCTACACACATCCTTTTAATCTTTAGCATTAAATAGAAGGTGGTTGGAAAGTAAAGCCCTGGCTCCAAGACAGGTTTTGGAAACACCCTTACAACTAGAGCAGATTGTTTGAAACTACAGATACAGACCTTGCACCAGAATTATTTCACATGGGAAGCAGAAATAATACTGAATATAAACATTTGGGTGCCCCTCAAAGCTCACCTGGGATATTTTCTGGTATCCAGTTTTAGCTGTCCCTATAAGGTGTGAGAACTAAACCAGCAGTTAAGAAGTCTAAATGACAAGAGGCCAAATACTTGACTTTTGCTCTAGTTCACATTTATTTGTCGGTTTTGGTGGAGTGACTGTCTGCTCTACACATAGTGGTAAGGTAGTAGCTTCTTGTAGTCAGTGAATGAGATGTTTGTGAGATATTCAAGGACACAAATTTACTGATTTATCTATCTCACTCAATAGGCAGGGTCTTCCTTATCCAGGATCTAGTACCTAATGAAGTTTCCACCAGCATTGTCTTGAATCATATGGGTAATGCAATACTGTATTACAAAGGATCAGAAAGAAGAGTACAAAATACTGACTTCTGTGTTACCAAATTAGCTGAGCAGGTTAGGTACATAGATACTACTATTTGTGTGGTAGTTTGAGGAGGTCCCAGGTTCCCTTAAGAAAACTACAGAGACCAAGACCTGTCCTCTGGTCATCCCAGGATGCTGTAATATTCTTACCCTATTCCACTTTCCAGTATCACAGTTTATAAGCCAGTGCCTAGCTGGTATTGGTCCCTTCCTCTTCTCTTCTCCTCTCCACACTTCTCTCTCTGGTAAGAGCACATGTCCCTCCTTATCTCATGGTTTGTGTGGGATAGATGGCTTTTAGGTGGCAGGGAATTTTGAGCTGCATCAGGCACCCTGCTGAGGGCTTGCAGGCCCAAGATGAGGAGGGCAGTTATGACCTACCCTCAGCCCTGCTGAGAGTGGAGGGGGTGGAGGATTCTAGATGGATTTAGTCCAATAGACTTGACTTAGCTTGTGGATGTATTCATTCTACTGATTGCCATTTACATATGTATGCACTAGTAAATAGAATCTGTTTTTCAACTTTCAATCAGTGTGCAGTATCTTCATTTTTACTCTTCAAAAGGAGTAAGAGTAATTTCTGCCCCCCAGTCCTGGGTAGCTCATGACCTCAAAGTGGGACAATTGGCTTTCCAAACTCAAAAGAATACCATAATGCTGCATTTCATTTTTGCTGCTTAGAGCATGATTATCAGAGACACTAAGTACTCACCTGAAACACCTTAAACACTTGAAATCATTCATCAGCTAGAATAATTTTAATATCTATTTTCCAGGTTGAGGTATTATTTATTTTCAACCTTGTATCCTATCTTTCTTAGAGAGGTCTTTTCTCACCTATATAAGGCACTATATTTAAATGCTGCATAAACATTTGTTAAGGAAAAGCTATCTGGATTTTGGGGAGCTGAATAATTTTTTTTTCATCAGGATTTTAAATATTCATACAATTAAATACCCAGTGTGGGGAATTGGTGTGTTTGTTCTGTAATGGACTTTGGTTTCTATAAGACATTTCTAATTGGTTATATATTCACTGATTATTAGATCAACTGAGATTCTAGAGCCCTTGATGCCAATTCTGTGCAAACTGTGTGTAGTCAGTCAACCTATTTGTTTTGTCCCATCACAGAAGATGTCTTTACAGTCTTTAAAGTCTTAAATATATTAAAGTGTTTTGTTAATTATTTTTTTAAGGAAAAAAATTATTATGTAATGTGTTTGTATGATGTGAATCATCCTGTGTATTTATTATAAGTGTCTGCATCAAACCTAACAGAATTCTTGGAGTATCTATATAGATAATGCATGGGATTGTTAAGGAGTGTCCAAGACCAAATTTCTTGGCAGATATAAAAGAGATAATATCTTTAACTGTCTGAAAGACAGAGGAATTTATCAGTGGATGCTCTCTGTGTCACTTAAGCAGTGTGATATCAGGGCAGAAATCCACTCAGATTTCATAGAAAGTATTTTCATAGTAAGAAAAGGAATAGGAAGGGGGAAGACCCTTCCTCTTTTGCTCGTAGAGCTATTTAGAAATCATAAAATGTGAACGCTAAATATGAAAGGTATAATTATGTTCATAGTTGTTTTCTTCATTACCAGGAAAGACAGGGGAAAAAATCAAAAGGAAGGGCATATGAGGCTTGGTAAAAAAAAATATACAAACTCTAAAGAAAATGTGGTCTCACTGAAGCTAGCTGAAGATGCCTAAAGGCAATGTAATTTGCATTTACTTTTGCCTTTTCTTTTTAACACAAAGATAATGAGTGCACAGTTAGCTTCTGCTTGTCAGATTCAACCGTTGCTGAGTGTTTAATTAATGACCAGCACTAGCAATATGTTCTTTCTTAACCTGGGACCACACAAACATCACTGGTCGTGGTGTGGCATGTTTTAAGACATGACAGCCTGACTTGAAGGGCAAGGGTTGTTGCATTTTCCCTACACCTCGCAGAGGCTGCTGGTAGTAGTGTAAGGAAGGTTGCAGCGTGGAATCTCGGAGAAGATGGAAATGTACAGATGTTTCCAAAAGGTTCAACCCTTTTCTCAGTCAAAATGCTGAAAATTCATCACTCCACAATAGTATTAAGGCACAAAGTAAATTTAGAGCAAGAAAATCTATCGTTGGCTGTATTCTCTTGTCCTGTTACGAAGTTAACTGAAGTGTCTGTACTAATGAGCTCAGCATTCAGGATGCTGCTTGTGGAAAACAATTTGTTATGTTCACAGAAATTCTAGTCAAGTACCTGTTTTAAGAGATATCCTGATTAAGTCACAGGCAATAAGAGATTTGTTTCAGTAAAGTAGGAACAAGTTTCAGCAAGAAAGAGATGGGAAAAGTATGGGGGGAAGGAGAAGTATAGGAATATGGAGAAAGGCTCATTTCTTTGCCTTTCAGAAGAACAGAATGGGTATGTAACAATCAGAAAAGAAAGGGATAAAGAAGAAGTATCCCCCTAGCAGGAGGAAGTCCTGTCATTTCACCAACTACAATTTTTACCCATTTTTTTTTTTCATAGCATTACCATCAAGATGTGTAAATTTTCTAAGTAAAAACATCACTCAGTCCTTCCCAATAAAAGAATGACTCTGCAAAAGAACTTCATTCAAATAAAGAGTGACTTTTTTTCCCTGTTTCTTTTTTTGGAAATAAACTCTGCTGAAGACAATAGAAACAATAAATTGAATATGCCAGTTTTCTTGTAAGAACAGTATTTCTCAGAGTGCTTTTAAAGTTGGAAAATCCAGAACATGGGATATAAAAGTATTTTAGTCCACAATCAATCTGTCATGCTGGCCTACTTTCAGGCAAACGTGTTAAGGAAAAAGAAAAGAAAATGAAATCAAGCTAAAAGTGACAGAGTGTAATAGTTTGTAGTGTGTGAATAGTTCAACCAATGAACTTTCTAGACCTATACAGAAAATGAAAAAGGTGAGCCTGTAGGAAAAAAATATTTCATTTATATTCTTGGTAATGAATCACACCACTTTAACATACATAGCTGCAAACTGCCCTTCCACTTTGAGCAACAAAATAAAATAATCTTAGGAAAGGTGAATTGAAAATTCCTCTCCTGTGAATAGATTTCACAGGTGAGGTAATATTAAAACAAGATAGATTTCCCATTAAGAGGAAACCTGCTGCATCTTTAACTAAGACTGTCTATTCTCTGCAGGACCCCAGCAGTGGCACACTGAGAAAATACCTATCAGCAATTTTTATTTGCTTTTCATTCCCTAACAACTCTAATAACACATGATAAATTTATTTGCACTCTCTGCTATAGGAAATTAAAAAATACTGTTTTGAATGATGTTTTTAAAGTCTTGTCTGGAATGCAATATCCTTTCTGACAGAACAAATAAAATGCCTTTTCAAGGAAGTCACAATATTAAAGATTAGTACAATAGTCCCATTCTTCTTGATCAGCAATATAAGAGCATCCCTCTATATTTGTGTTGTTCAAAGGCATGTAATTGTTTTATGGATCCTCTCTAGTTCCCTAGGAGCCTCAGGATCCCATCCACTTGATTTCCACCATCACGTGTTTCTTTTTTAACTGTAGCACCTTTTGCTTCCTTATTTCTTCTGTTTACCAAAGATGTTGACATCGTTCAAAGGTACAGGAAAAAAGAGAACTCCTAGTCACTCCAAATCCTGAGAAAATGATGCACAAGAGAGTGCTAGAAAAGTAAAAAGTAGCTTAGAGAGAGAACTTTATGAATGTGAAGTGAATTTTCAGTGGATTAACATTCCTTGTTATGATCGAGTTGTCCATTGCCTTTACTCCTTGTCATACCACATCCTACCTGGATTACTTTGTATCAGAACATTTCTACTGGGATTAGTTAGACCAGTGACAAAAAAAGATACTTGCCAATGGAATTAAGGTAACTGTCAGAGACGGAGTTTTGGCAGGAGGTGAAGCTGGGTGACTATCATTCATCACAATTAGAGACTCTAATATTACCTATTAGTAATTGGCCAACTGTTTATTTGTCAATTCATCCCTGAAATTATGCATGGTGCTATTTCAGGAAATTATATCAAAACTATGTAGGCCATGTTACATAATTAGGATGTTCTTAGTGGTGTGCAGCATCTCTCTCAGTAATTACTTGTGTGTCCTATATTCACAAGTACCCACCTTTCTATAAGCATATTCCCAGCCTAGCTTTACTGCAATTAGAACTTCATTTTAAATGTTATAGACACACATTTTCAGTACCACAACACAGCAGGTAAAGGAGATTGTCTGAGAGTTGATACATTTTGTTGCATTTTATTTATGTTTACTTGCAAATTAACCCTGATTTGCTGCATGCCTGATACAATGGATGAGAGTAAAGTAGGACAAATCCTCATGACAATACTAAGCTTGAGGGGAGAAGTACTAGCTTAAAGAAAACACTTCTAGCCTTTGAATCAGCATCCTTCCTCTATTACTGCTATAAATTAAAGATTGGGACAATTGTTTGTGAGGTAGCCTTGTTTCATTGCTGCCTTTTCAAGCATGATCCACTGAGGTACTACAAACAGAAAATCTGTTTGAGGCTGATGGACTTGTGGTTCCTTGTAGAATGTGCTAAGTTACATCCTAGAAAAGAAGCTTCGCTTTCAACATACCTGAATGTTCTGATGTCAGCTGGCTTCTCTCTGGCTCATTAATCCCTGTTTTGAAATTGCTCTTAAGGAGTAAGCAAATAAACTATGCTGAGCAGTGCATTTACAGGCAGAAATAATCAAGAATTGTAAATAATCAAATAATCAAGAATTGGTTCTTTTGCTATTCATGGAAAGAAATATCTGTTGTGGATTAAAACACAGAAAAGTTTTTAAAGGTATTTATTTTTCATTTCATGGAGGCACATTATGGACTTATTCACAAATTATTTCTTTTTTATTCTGTTAAACTGGTAAAAATCAATGTAAATCAATCTTAACTCTTAAAATTCACATTTACTTGAATAGGATCAGACCACTTTTCCTATGTCAAGGTCTGTCCTGGTAGGACTAAGTTACATAATGTTATGCAGAATTACAGCATTAATTTCACCGTATTTTAAACTTCTTGTTTCTTTAAACTAAAGGAACACTTAATAAAGCAATGATGAAGTCTTAAAAGAAAATACTTGTTACAGAATTCAGTGAGGTTACATACTCATTAGTAAAGAAAGTGTTAACAAATTTCTACAGGAAAAGGAGAAAGAAAAAGAATTCCGGGGCTGGAAGGGATCTTGAAACATCATCTAGTCAACGCCCCCTGCCACAGTAGGATCACCTATACCAGATCACACAGGAATGTGTCCAGGTGGATTTTGAGTATCCCCAGAGGGAGGCTCCACAACCCCCCTGGGTAACCTTGTTCCAGTACTCTGTCACCCTCACAATGAAAAAAATCCTCCTCATGTTTACATGAAACTTCCTATGCTTCCACTTCCACTCATTGCCCCTTGTCCTGTCAGTGGGCATCACCGAGCAGAGCCTGGCTCCATCCTCTTGGCACTCATCCTTTACATATTTATAAACATTAATGAGGTCTCCCCTCAGCTTCCTCTTCTCCAAACTGAAGAACCCAGCTCCCTCAGTCTCTCCTTATAAAGGAGATGTTCCAATCCCTTAATAATCTTTGTGGCTCTGTGCTAGACTCTCTCAAGAAACATTATTTTTGCCCATCAAGGCTAATACTTTGGAGTTCATCATATACCTTCTATTGCAACATCACATACATCTTACTCACTCCTGTAGAAATTACTTTGAATATTTCAAAAGCAAAGTCAATTAGTCAGGTGCAAAGTCAATTAGTAAGAGTATTTCAGAATCAGTGTTTCAGAATATTTGTTGACACAGATTTTGTACAAAATATTAACGTTTCTATCTTGAAAGCTTAAAAGTAGTATTATAATCATATTTTGGAAACAAAAACCAATTGGAAGTCTCTATGCAAAAGCCTACCATGCGTATTTGTGCACGGAACTATTTTCTGAGATATACTGAAAACTTTCAGATTTACATTTAGAGCTTTATTTGTTGGAAAGGTTTTATACTACTTTGGTTTTGGTGGGGTTTTTTTTGTTTGTTTGTTTGTTTGTTTCCTACTCCTATAGGTTGTTTTTCAAAGATTTGATTTTCGGTGATTACTGAGAAATCATCATGCAAACATCTGTTGAGAAAATATTTTTTGTGCATTTTCAGCAGAAATAGTAGAAGACCAAACTGTGCATTGAATAAAACTGTACCTTGTATAATAGCTTTAAAGATATTTTCAGATTAAAAAAAATTACAAATCTTTAAGCAGTTCTGGCTGAAAATGTGTGGTAACTGAATGCTTCATGAAAGTTTATTTTTAATTTATCCATAACCCATTTACTTGAGTCAGGCATTTATTTTCAGGTATTTGATGGTTAAGTGTGTGCCAGTGGAGAGAAATTACTTTATGGGTAAAAGCGCTTCAGAAATGTACTTTTTACTTCCCTTAATTCAACAAAAACATTGATCTAAGAACAGTTAGGGTGTTCATGTCAATTCAATATAATTGGATGCTTTGGTACATATATTTGGAAGGCAAAAGAGGGATATGCATTGTGAACAGGTGGTGGTTCTTACTAGGTTTTTACTTTGTGGGAATGCAATTAAATATCAGGTGAAGCTAGATGACATTAAATCAGGGAAAATCCATCATACAGAGTTAGATGGGAAGTTAGGGCTCAAACTTGAACTATACTTAGACAAAGGTCAGGAGGGCTCAGTGAAGTGGCAGTGCACATCAGTATATGTAATAATATCCATCATATTTTTTGGGGAGGCAGATATTCTAATAAAGTAGTAATACCAGTCAGTGTAAAGCTATCCCTGTTTGTTTTTCTGTTTAGCACTGCTGAAGAACGTGAGACTTAGTAGAAGTTTCTACAGATATCCTTAAGATCTAAGTTGTTCTCACATCTTTGAACTGTACTTAATCATTCCATGTAAAAGTCTGAAATAGGATTTTCATCTAGTATTAGCTACCCACCTTATTTTTAAATTTTTATTGGAATTTGGAAGCCTCACTTCTGGCTTTTTATAATGATCAATGAATAATGTTACCTTCAGGCTATTTAGAGAGTTCTACAACTGCTTTTACCATTCAGATGTTCTTTATGGTTCCATCCCATCTGTAATGACACAAGGTATGTCTAGATAGATTGTAACTGGTTAGCCCAGCTACTACAGGAGCTCACTGCAGGCTTGCAGCTAAGAATTTATGTAAGGAGGTTTTGCAGCTGTGCCGACCTGTATGCCTCTGTAGCAATATTGATCTATATAGCCAGCTAAGTTAAAAGGATATAGGTATCTTTACAAGAGACTGTATAGACAGAAAAAGAGGGAATTGTTTTGCCAGCTATTGTTACATAGTCTTGTTGGGTCATGATTGAAGTACTAGCATGCAAGAAGATAGAGACACAAACATGCTCAGGTTCAAAGGGCTTTCCCTGTGAGTTTACAGAATTCCTAATATGACTTGGAAAATACACAGGCATGTGACATCAATCTCAAATCTTTTGCATTGATGCAGCTTCTATAACAGGAAAATAAAGATTGAGGCAAAAATACATACCAGGAATAGATTTGTTGTTGTAGCATTAAGCTGTGCTGATATTCTCCCACTTGGCTTCAGCTCTGTGATGGAGGGTAATAATGATGCGAGATAGGATTTCTTTTTCAAAATTAATACTGTTTATTAATTTCAATATTCAGAACTCTCACCACCCATCCAGTAATTTTTAATAATATTAGGTTCCTTGCAACAATCATGCAAACATTACACAGATGACACCAAGCTGTGTGGCACAGTTGACTTGCTAGAGGGCAGGGATCCATCCAGAGGGACCTGGACAGGCTGCAGAGGTGGGCCCAGACCAACCTCATGAAATTCAACAAGGCCAAGTGTAAGGTCCTGCACCTGGGTAGGCACAATCCCAAGCACAAATCCAGGCTGGGTGGTGAATGGTTGGAGAGCAGCCCTGAAGAAAAGGACCTTGGAGTCTGGGTTGATGAAAAGCTCAACATGAGCCTGCAGTGTGCACAGCAGCCTGCAGCCTAGACAGCAACTGAGTCCTGGGCTGCATCAAGGGCAGCGTGGCCAGCAGGGCAAGGGAGGGGATTCTGCCCCTTTACTCTGCTCTCGTCAGACCCCACCTGGAGTACTGTGTGCAGTTCTGGAGCCCTCAGCACAGGAAGGACATGGAAGTGTTGGAGAAGGTCCATAGGAGGGCCACAAAGATGATCAGAGGGCTGGAGCAGCTCTCCTATGAGGACAGGCTGAGGGAGTTGGGGCTCTTCAGCCTGGAGAAGAGAAAGCTTCAAGGGGACCTGATAGTAACCTTCCAGTATCTGAAGGGGGCCTACAGGAAGGCTGGGGAGGGATTATTTACAAGGTCTTGTAATGACAGGATAAGGGCAATAGGTTTAAACTGGCAAAGGGAAGGTTTAGACTGAATGTTAGGAGGAAATTCTTTCCAGTGAGGGTGGTGAGGCACTGGAACAGTTTGCCCAGGGAAGTTGTGGCTGCTTCCTCCCTGGTGGTGTTCAAGACCAGGTTGGATGAGGCTTTGAGTGAGCTGTACTAGTGGGAGGTGTCCCTGCCTATGGCAGGGGGTTGGAACTAGATGATCCTTGAGGTCCCTTCCAACCTTACCATTCTATGATTCTATGAGAACAGAATCTAGGACACTTAAGAAATAACTAGCAATAATAAGCCTACAACATATAAAACTACTATTAAAAGATACTACTAGAATACCTGAAATACTTTAAATAGATTAATATGTACCATAGGCCAAGTGGTGTGCACCACTTACACTTCAAGTAGTACAAAACTGCTTCACTCTGAAAAGTCATTGGAGTTATTCCAAATGGCTGGCCCTCCACATTTAATCCCAGTCATTTGATCTGTTCTAGAGATCTCATTTATCACGCTCCTGTGTGATACTGACATTGATATTCACCAGGTAAGGAGGATTAACCTGGTTAAGAGGATTTCATGGATTGTATACTAGTAATATGGCAATTTTAAAAATAGCTATGCTTCACAAGACTGATACCTGGAGGGTACTCAGTCTGAATGTATTTCTCAGGAGACAATGGAGAGAATTTGAGAAAATCAGTGACATGTTACAACTACCTGAAGGGTGGTTGTAGCCAGGAGGAGGTTACCTTCTTCTCTCAGGCAACCGGCACCAGAACAAGAGGACACAGTCTCAAGCTACACCAGGGGAAGTTTAGACTCGAGGTGAGGAGAAAGTTCTTCACTGAGAGAGTCATTGGCTACTGGAATGGGCTGCCCAGGGAGGTGGTGGAGTCACCGTCCCTGGAGGTGTTCAAGGTGCGTTTGGACGTGGCACTTGGTGCCAGATCTAGTCTTGAGGTCTGTGGTGATGGGTTGGACTTGATGATCTTTGAGGTCTCTTCCAACCTTGGTGATACTGTGTGATGTACTCACATTTCTTCATTTCATATTAAGTTTTTCAGAAACCATCTATGACATGCCTACCTTCTGTTTATCCTGACTCCAAATGATACTTTCTCTCCTATCACCTAGATACCTTCACTCTCAGAAAGCTCTGTCATTTTAGAGAACAAATGGAGTAAGAACCTATCTGAAATTTTGAAATGTATAGATGTCAGCCAACAAAACCACAACCCGTGTGTTCAGAGGAGGGGTTATGTTTGAAAAGCAGACCTAGAAATCAAAGTAAGATTTCAAAGTGGAATTATTCATGTTATTGCATTATTGGTTTTTTTTTTTCCCCTAGAGTAAGTTATTTTAGTAATAATAAGAAATGTGTGTCATAAATTCTTTGAGTGGTAAAGAAAGTATACAGACTGGCCTGTTGATGTAGACAACAATAAAATGTATTGACGTTAACTCACCAGTAGTGTTCTCTACTGTTTTAGGTTCCTGTCTCTCTTGCCATTGAAATGTGGCACTTATATTTAACAAACTACTTTTTGCTGCCACAGCTCTGCATCAGTGTTCCTGAGGGAAAAAATAGACTATTTAATGCACTTTTGTCCTAGTATCGTATAAACATCAAAGGCATTGTGTGGCTTGTACTTAAAAAAAGAAATACTTCTGCAGAAGAGTTTAGAAATGTCAGACTTCTAGTCTGTGCATAATGCCATGCTGTTCAAGCATATGCTACAAATACTAAGGAGCAACTTGTCATCTTGAATATGATTTTTTAACTATCTTCCTAATCCTTGATTGATTTTGATAAGGTGATAATATTCATTACATATATACCAAACATCCTTCTACAAGCCCCAAGCTTTTAATGGATATAATAAGCCTACCATCTATGCAGTTTAAATTCAAATATTGTCACACTATATCCAATACCTCTACATGCTTTTATGTCCTGAAAAGTTATTCTCAAAACATCAGGAGCCTGTTCTTATCTGAGATATTCTCTTGCATGTAATGCTGCACTTGTTGCATCCTCATTTATATGTGGGCAGGTGTAGTGGGTGACTTTGGAAGGCAAGGTGGGAGCACAGACACACCTCACGCAAGGGATGCAGGAAGAAAAGGGAAAGTTTTAAAAAGAAATTCTACCCACACACTTTAAATTTCATGTGCTATGCACATAGTGATGAATCAAGGTTGCTGATTTTTCAATTTCTGATGCTTCTTCCCCACTCTGCATTCTGGATTTCTTTGCCTCAAGGATTCTAGAGAGGCATGTTTTTGTTTCTTGCACAGACTTACGAATGGTCTTTTATTTTTCTTGAAGAGAAATGCATACAACCTTCAAGCACTGAAGCTGGAAAGTTAACATTTTCTTTTTTTTTTTTTTTCCATTCAGTGGCCAAACAGACAACATTGTTTAAAGTTAACATAAACCAGATTTTTTGGTGAAAAAATAGTATATTTTGAGGTTGGTATAGAGTCCTTTGTAGTACTAAGAGCAAAGTGCTTTCTCTCATTCATGAATTATGAATACGTACTATAATCATAGAATCATAGAATGGTAAGTTTGGAAGGGACCTCAAGGATCATCTAGTTCCAACCCCCTGCATATGCAGGGACACCTCCCGCTAGTACAGGTTACTCAAGGCCTCATCCAACCTGGCCTTGAACACCTCCAGGGAGGGAGCATCCACATTGTAATGTTATAAACACTCAGATTTGAAATACAGCATCACATATGGACTATTTAAACATGTTGTTTAGAAAATGTCAGAATAGTCAGCAAATCCTATTTCTCAAGATTTTGCCAAAATTAAAATAATTTTAATAACTTCACTATCCTGTGCTCAAAGATTTCCTTGACTAGCAACTCTCCTATGAGGACAGGCTGGGGCTCTTCAGCCTGGAGAAGAGAAGGCTTTGAGGAGACCTGATAGTAGCCTTCCAGTATATAAAGGTGGCCTACAGGAAGGCTGGGGAGGGATTATTTACAAGGTCTTGCCACGACAGGACAAGGGGCAATGGGTTTAACCTGGCAGAGGGGAGATTTAGACTGGATGTTAGGAGGAAGTTCTTTGCAGTGAGGGTGGTGAGGCACTGGAACAGGTTGCCCAGGGAGGTTGTGGCTGCTCCCTCCCTGGAGGTGTTCAAGGCCAGATTGGATGAGGCCTTGAGTGAGCTGTACTAGTGGGAGGTGTCCCTGCCTATGGCAGGGGGTTGGAACTAGATGATCCTTGAGGTCCCTTCCAACCTTACCATTCTATGATTCTATCTTTTGAGGGGCAAGTAAAACCTTAGCTGTTGCCAGCAAGTGTTACAATAGAGGACAAAAGAGGCAGAAGGTCAGGCTAGCTAGATGTCTGGGTTTCATTTGAAGAAGTCAGTACTCAAATAGAAAGTCATACATTAATTTCTGTTTAGCTCTGTTAAGACACCGGTAACCATATTTTGGAGAACTTTGTTTAAAATCCATATCGAAACACTGCCACGAAATTGTGGAAGTAAGTGTACCTATAATAAAGAGGATTTTCTTCCACCTTTTTGGCTTATCACCTATTGAACTGAGAGAACACAGTAATTTCTGGCAGCTAACAGCAGGCTTTTGGAGCTAGTTGCCATTCTCAGTGCAGTACATGAATTGGTCCTTTTCTCCAGCTGTCACATTTTATTAAACTATTTCAATCCACTTTGCTTACATGAGCTTGTTTTCCCTTGTAGTTTTGACACAACTCTGCTACTATTTTAAAATCACACCAGATGGAACTTGTAGTAACTGGTAACATTTGAAAGACAAGATGTTACCTGTAAAATGTGATACTGTTTTATTATTGCAACAGGTTACAAGAGCGTTTTTGGTGTTTTCAAAATATGCCTCCCACTTTGGACATGGGATATCAGGAAAGTTCTTTGAAGAATTCCCTTTGCAATGGGAATTCCAATTCGCCTGAAACTAAACTGAAAAACCACAGCACATGATAAGAGAAAGGTGAAATAAGCATTTTTTAAACCCTCATGTGCTTCTGTGTTTCATTCTTTATGAGCAGGGGTTTTATTGGATAGGTGTTGGCTGGGACTGTCTCTTAATTCCTGCAATCTATAATTCAGCTTACTTAGATGAGAATAACACATGCCCTGGCTACAATGGGCATTGCATTTAAACTTTTCTGTTTGGAGTACAAAACTTCTACCACTTCAAGGGATGTTCACATTGCCAGAATACTTTGTTCTCTTTTACATGAGCAGAGAAGATCTGGCTGGAAAATGTCACGTGTCAGCTAATCTGATAGGGAAGTAATGGGTGAGGGAACCTCTGTTACTGCAAACCATAGTGTGGTTGGAAGAATGAGTATTCGTTCTGTCAACTGCTGACCAAAAGAGTTTGGAAAAAATCCCTTCTTTCCCTGGGGAGCTTTTTCCTATATGTGCATGGTCGTTAACCAGAAAAACCTGAATCAGAAAATGATGAAAATAAATCCTCTTATATTTCTAGATTTTAACTGCAAGTTGAGCAGTCATGTGTTTGTGCAAAGCATATATACTGTGGGATTGTAATGGATAGTAATTAGGGCTCCTATAAAAGAAACATACACTCATATGTACATTAATGTATTGTATTTGCTTTAAGTGTGTATGCATATCTAGAAATGTACGCAGTAAAACAACAGTAGGTGGGGCTAGATCATTTATTCAGTAATTTAATTTGTTGTGTTTCTGAGACTACTTAAATGCTGATTTTGAGGAGAACTCAAGGTGTAGTCGTAGATGCACAACAAAGCCAACTAAACTGCATGACTCTTACACTTTGCAGCCTGACCACACATACTCGCCAGCCTTGGCTGGCTGCCGTCTACCCTTTTTTTTTTTCTTTTAGGGAGGAAGGTGGGAAAACCAGCCTTGAAAAAGCTGTTTCTGTCTTTCTTTGCTTTATCGGTTTACAAAATGCTATTCAAGACTTCCTACTATGCAGTATGAAATTTCCCAGAGAAAAAAGTAATCATGTTTTCATCTTCTTAAAACATTAAATGTCTCAGACAACACCGACTAAGATTGTGATGGCTGCTCATTATCATTAAGTTTAAATGCAGCAATCGTTTGTCTGTTCAAGGCATCTCGTCCTTAGAAAAGAAGTGCTTTCCTTGATAATAATAACCAGTTTTCCAAGAAGAGGCCTGTTCCTTCCCATGCAACCTGCAGCCTGGTTCTCTCTGTCTTTTATTATTAGGAATACCTCTCCCTAGACTGTTCCCAAGATCTGCATCCTATTTACCAGAAATATGAAGCATTACCAAATCCAGCATTTTCCCAGAGGAGGCACCAAAGCCTCCAACATTTAATGGACGTTTTAGATCTTTCTTTACACCTCACAGAGCTATAACTTTAATGTTCTTTAATGCAGAAGGACATAGTGAAGAGTTGCTTCCAATGGCTTTTTTTGTCTTTTGAAGATAGTGACAAGGGAGTACTGCTATCCTTATGTATGTTTGCAAGTTCTTCCTTCATCAGATTGATTGAGAGTTTTATATTCATTATTCCAGAAAGTTTTGTCCAGTGCCTCAGGGATGTATCTCTATAGGATAACAAAGCCTAGGAACTGGGAACTGTGAATATGTTTTTGTGCAGAGAACTATACCCAATCCAATGCCTTTCTTTTTCTTTCACATCCTGAATCCTTCTAGTGCTTTTAAATTCCTATTTTAATAAGATTTTTTTTCCTAATTTTTAAGCTCAAATATGCAATATGCCAGGAGTAATAAAACCTCTTTTTACCAGAGAAACACCACAGCAATACTTTGTGATAAAGGTAAATGGTTCTGATCCCACCTCAAATCCTTCATGAAATGAGGAGATTTAGTTGTTGAAAATTTTTATTTTACCATGAAAACATGAAGCGTTCCCTCTGACAATTGCAAATATGTGGAAATTCACACATGTGCCCTGGAGGTGAATTTTCACAATTCTTAACAATTAATATCTGCTTTCTCTGACAGAAATAGCAAGTGTTTCACCCTGAAGCAATTACACAAGTGCTCCTGAAAATATCAGTTTCCACACACAGATTTTCACAAAGGGAAACCTGAAGGAATAGTCTTGAGCGCTAGCCAAATGAAGCAGCAGCATGAGGCTATGTATGGGAATAGAATGCTCCATTCTTTTCTGATTAAGGAAAAAACAAGTATTTTAAAAGACTGCACTTCTCAAAGGCAGGATATACAGGGTACTGTGTATCAGCCATTCACTAAATGTGTGTCAGTGCAAACATCTTTTTATATGTCTCTAACTGCATCGGGTGACATCGCTTCAACTGTGCTTTAGCTAAAAATACGATTTTACATCTAAAGTTCCATCTGTGTTGTTGTAACGTGATTCAGCTGCAGAAGGCAAACTCCTGTTTCATGACTCCCTGCATCTTTCTACTGAGAAACACCAAGGAGAGCGAAGCAAAGAACAATTTTGTCCATTTATGAAATATTCTTCTATTGTGTCTTAATCTGGGAATAATTTTGTTGAACAAGGGAAAAAGCCTAATGAATAAAAATGATTGGCACGGGAGGGCCAATTTGATATCTCTCTTTAACATTTAATTCAGCTTTTCAATCTTGTTAGAGAAAAGCAATTCCATTTTAAGGAAGCTTTCAAAAATTTGGTTGCCTTCCAATTTAAAATAAATGTTTCAATCATAACATTTTGTACCTGGCCCAGTTAGAAGTGTAGGGTGTGCTTATCAAGGAGTCTGTATGTGAACAAAGAAATTGAGAGACCAGGAACTCTGGACTCCAAAAATGCTTATGTGGCTACAAGTGACATAGCTCAGAGCAACTGGCTCTAAGAATAGAAGCAAGTGGAAACCTGCTGCCTTCCACTGTGTCTGATGTAAGTTCTGCTCAGCTCCAGCTGACCCTGTGTTTGTTGTTGACTCTACTAGACATAAGTACTCATCTAGTACGAATACTTCTAAACTTCTTCTTGATCTCTCCAGATTTCTGTGTGGATATGTGGATTCCAATTTGATCTACTTTGATTTTTTTCTTTCAGCTGAATTGTCTGTTCATTTTAGGAAACAAATGCCTGTGGCTTTACTGGTTCTTACCATGATCAGTAACATAGTTAATGATATGTTTTGAAAATATTTGCTATAAAACATAGAAATGGCTGCTTGTACACATTTTAGAACAGTAAAGGACATGTTCCAATGAAAAATTTGGTCCAGAATGATTTGGGGTTTTTAATGGATTCAGAAAACAGTATTTTTAAAGAATTCTCACTTCTGATTGGTGCAAATTTCCTGGTTAGTGCTGTCACTGCGTTTATGTATTAGGTGTGATTAAGAGTTATAATAACTTCTACAGGAGGGTTCCATGTGTGGCATTGCAATTGGTGTTTATAAAAAGGTTTCTTGCTACCTGAAGGTCTGCCTACAGATGTGTGATCCCATTCTTTACACAGACTTAAATAGCATAATTTGTATGTATTCCCTCTGTTTATTACTGATTATTCTTTCTAAGAATTGTAAGTGTTCCCCATTCACAATTTACTTTTCCCTTTGAGAACTTCTTGTGTAGCTTTAGGATACTAAAAATACTAAGCAGTATCATTCTTCAAGCTCTCTTTTTTTTTTTTTCTTGCATGATATGCTAATATCTAATTACCACTGCTACTCTGCTGTGCTTCAGTCTGTGGGCTTTGTTTTTTTATATACAGCAGGTGAAAACACCCACATTGCGTAAAAACTTGCTCATTTTCTCCTACATTTAAACAACCATGTCATCAAAGCAGAAGTTAGTGACTAGAAAAAACATTTAAGGATGAATCCTGCCCTGCTGAAATTATATTGAAATTATTTTCACTGTCTTATATCTCACTCTTCTGAAAAAGAAAAATTATACATGGATTTAGTCTATTGCTGTCCTTTCTATGATAAAGCACGAACAGTGTTTAAGAGGTTTCCAGCTCCTAGCCAAGACTTATTATAATACTGGGAAAAAACCCATAGTAACATTCACTCTATGACTGGGTGACATGCCTGGTAGATGAGGGCAAGGCTGTGGATGTGGTCTACATAGACTTCAGCAAATCCTTTGACACTGTATCCCACAGCATCCTCCTGGAAAAGCTGTCAGCCCATGGCTTGGATAGGTGCACCCTCTACTGAGTTAATAACTGGCTGGATGACTGGGCACAGAGAGTGGTTGTCAACAGTGCCATGTCCAGTTGGTGTCTGGTGACCAGTGGTGTCCCCTAGGGATCTATACTGGGCCCAGTTCTATTCAACATCTTTATTGATGACTTGGATGAGAGGATCAAGTCAACTGTCAGTAAATTTGCAGATGACACCAAGTTGGGAGGGAATGTCAGTCTCCTAGAAGGTAGGAAGATGCTGCAGAGAGACCTGGACAGGCTGGGTCAGTGGGCTGAGGCCAGCGGTATGAGATTTAACAGGACCAAGTGCAGAGTCCTACACTTTGGACACAAATAACCCCATGCAGCACTACAGACTGGTGGATGAGTGGCTGGAGAGCAGCCTGGCAGAGAAGGAGCTGGGAGTGCTGAGTGACAACTGACTGAATGTGAGCCAGCAGTGTGCCCAGGTGGCATGGAAGGCTAACGGCATCTTGGCCTGTATCAGGAATAGTGTGGCCAGCAGGACGAGGGATATAATTCTGGCCCTGTACTCGGCACTGGTGAGGCCTCGCCTCGAGTACCCTGTGCAGTTCTGGGTCTTGTGCTTCAGGAAGGATACTGAGGTGCTGGAGTGGGTCCAAAGGAGAGTGACAAAACTGGGCGGGGGGCGGGGCTGGAGGGAAAGTCTTATGAGGAGAGGTTGAGGGAGCTGGGGTTGTTCATCCTGGAGAAGAGGAGACTTTATCACTCCCTACAACTGCCTAATGGGAAGTTGTGGTCAGGTGGGGGTTGGGCTCTTCTCTCAGGCAACTAGTGACAAGACAAGAGGGCATGTTCTGAAGCTACACCAGGGAAGGTTTATGTTGGATATTAGGAAGCACTTCCTCACAGAAAGGGTGATTAGGTGCTGGAATGGACTGCCCAGGGACCTGGTGAAGTGACCATCCCTGGAGATCTCCAAGAAAAGATTGGACGTAGCACTTGGTATGGTTTAACTGATGTCCTGGTGTTAGGTTATAGGCTGGACTTGGATGATCTTGGAGGTCTTTTCCAGCTTGGGTCATTCTGTGAAGTGTAACAACAACAACAAAGTTTTAAAACCATTAAAGTAGACTTAATTTACTGTAATTACAATTACAAGGCAAAATTCCACTTGTCTGAGGGGATAAAAGTTTGCAAGAAAAAGCGTAATGTTGTCTTGCTATATAGAAGGCATGCATGATGTGCAGTTAGCTGACTTTTAGGCAAATGTATGTGCTTCCTGTGTTAAAATGGATTGAGAATAAATGGATAGCACTGTCTAAAATCTAGGCAGCTTGGATAGAGCTGCTCAGGATGATATGGATCTATGTGTTTGTAGCAGAATAATGGATGTGTAAATTATGCAATGTCCCATGGTGGCAGACTGTATATCAATACATTCATGTTTATGCATTGATATAAAGCTATAGTTTACAGCCTGTCAGGATGATACACTAACAGTTTAAGTACAGAGACCTCATACGGCAAGGCAATTAGGTAAATTAAGTACATAAGCTCGAGTTTAATTTTAAGCCTGGGACCAATTTCCATGTTAAATTCTAGGCACTGCCCAGACCTGGAACTGTTTTACAAACTGCATTGCTGTGGTATTCTATATGCCTGTGACAGAGTTTTCTGATGTTAAGCCCACCATAGCTCCTCAGATAATGTGCACCAGGACAATAACATGCACTTTGGTGTCCTGGAACTTCACAGTATCACCAAGGTTGAAAGAGACCTCAAAGATCATCAAGTCCAACACATCACCACAGACCTCAAGACTAGACCATGGCACCAAGTGCCACATCCAAACGCGCCTTGAACACCTCCATGGACGGTGACTCCACCACCTCCCTGGGCAGCCCATTCCAGCAGTCAATGACTCTCTCAGTCAAGAACTTTCTCCGCACCTCGAGTCTAAACTTCCCCTGGCGTAGCTTGAGACTGTGTCCTCTTGTTCTGGTGCTGGTTGCCTGAGAGAAGAAGGTAACCTCCCCCTGGCTACAACCACCCTTCAGGTAGTTGTAGACAGCAAGGTCTCCCCTGAGCCTCCTCTTCTCCAGGCTAAACAATCCCAGCTCCCTCAACCTCTCTTCATAGGGCTTGTGCTCAAGGCCTCTCCTCAGCCTCGTTGCCCTTCTCTGGACACGCTCAAGCACCTCAATGTCCTTCTTAAATGGAGGGGCTCAGAACTGGACACAGGACTCAAGGTGTGGCCTAACCAGTGTAGAGTACAGGGGGAGAATGACCTCCCTGCTCCTGCTGGCCACACTATTCCTGATGCAGGCCAGGATGCAATTTGCCTTCTTGGCTACCTGGGCACACTGCTGGTTCATGTTTAGGTGGGTGTCAATCAGCACCCCCAGATCCCTTTCTGTTTGGCTGCTCTCCAGCCACTCCCACCCCAGCCTGTAGCTCTACATGGGGTTGTTGTGGCCAAAGTGCAGCACCTGGCACTTGGATTTGTTGAGCTCCATCTCCTTGGACTCTGCCCGTCTGTCCAGGTGGTCGAGGTCCCGCTGCAGAGCCCTTCTGCCCTCCAACCCAGCAACATCAGCCCCCAGCTTGGTGTCATCTGCAAATTTGCTGGTGACTGACTTGATACCCTCGTCCAGATCATCAATGAAGATGTTAAAGAGGATGGGGCCCAGTACTGATCCCTGGGGGACACCGCTAGTGCCCGGCCTCCAGCTGGATGTGGCCAGATTGACTTTTTTTTGGGAAAAACTAGATTTACCGCAGTCATTTTGGAGTGTAGACAAGAGTTTCTTCATCCCTATTATATGGCTGTATTGTTTCCCAAAGAAACATGGGTCTCATCTACTACTACCACTATCTGAAACTTTTCAATATGAGATTTAAAACAAATAAACAAACAAAAAAATTATTAATCATAAATTTAGCAACACAGTGCCAAAAGCAAATTGTGAAAGTATAGAAAAGTAAAATAGAATCTGGCATCAAGTGCTTGTCCTGACTTTAAATTTAAAGTCTGCTTGGAAGCCAAGAGATTGGTTCAGCAGTGTCCCATCTCTGTAAAAACAGCTAGCATCTTTCAGGGCATTCTTCTTTCACAAGGTTTCTTTTAATTTTTGTTTTCTGCTGATCATGGAGCAGATCCTCCTGAAGGGTCTGCTAAGGCAAATGGAAAACAAAGCAGAGGTGATTGGTGGGAACCAGCAATGACTTCACCAAGGGCAGATCTTGCCTGACAAATTTAGTGGCTTTTTATGATGAAGTCACAGCGACAGTGGACAAGGGAAGGGCAAGTGATGGCATCTACCTGGACCTGAGTAAGGCATTTGACTCTGTTCCACATGACATCCTGGTCACCAAACTGGAAAAACATGGACTGGATGGGTGGAGCACTGCTGGATAAGGAATTGGCTGGATGGTGGAACCCAGAGAGTGGTGATCAAGGGCACAATGGCCACCTGGAGACCAGTGACAAGTGGTGTCCTTCAGGGGTCAGTGCTGGGACCAGTGCTGTTTAACATCTTTGTCAGCAATATGGACAGAGGAATCAGTGCACTCTCAGCAAGTTTGCAGATG